>VWZF01003409.1:98744-134605 GCA_013396755.1 Sclerurus mexicanus | reverse complement strand
TGCTAGAGATACTGCTGCATCTGGGGTATATACTTCGTACATATGCATCCTGTGGTGTGTCTATATATATATATACACTGTGGGGTATACAGTGTGCTTAAGTGTGTACACGTAAGGTAAGTCTGGTTTCCTTTCAGTGCAGGAGAGCACCAGAAGGAATTAAAAAAACTGTTTTGTATTACGGTCATATATACTATGTAATATATTTCTGACAATGTTTCTTATAGTTTACTTAGTTATAAAAAGGCAAATCTTCAAAACCCAGGATGAATTTGACCTTTTTTATTTGAGGAGACTCCATCACATATTTTCTCCAGCCTAGTAAATACCTTTTTTTTTTTTTTTTAACATGACTCAGCATTACACAATAAATACTCTGACTCCACAATGAAGTCAATACATTTGAGGACACTGCAGTTTGTAAAACAGGTGCTCAGGACTCTGAATTAAGGAAAAAACTGTATAACCCTTTATACAAGTAACTGGAGTCTGCTTGTAAAATCTGCCTTTTTTATCAAACGTCTTGCAGCTTACAACATCCCATGGATACTAACAACAAGCATGGAATACTTAGAGGAAAAATAAAATCTGAAACACTAGCACTAGATCTTCAACTATATGACTGAGGGCCAGGTGGTGATGATGAATGAAACTCTTACTCCTTGCTCTACAAGTCACTGTGGTTTTTGGTGTTAACTTCAGCAGAGCAGAATTTTAATACTCATTTTTAGGTATGGGTGATTATTAGCTATTTCTAATGATTCCCCAGAAATCATATTATTTTGGCATCTTTAAAAATTGTGGCTCTTAATCCCAATAGAGACGTAGGTGTCTTACTGGAAAAAACCACATGAAAAAAGTGCCTGCCTCTGTCAGTCTGATGTTTGTTACATCAGACAGTTTGGAACAACAAAATGGCATTTATTGATTTTAATCCACCTGTGCAAATAATATTTTATTTGTATGATGATTTTACAGTATAACTGAAATACTTTTTCTGTCAAATTTGTAGAACTATGTATTGGGTAGCCTAGACTGGCATCATAATTTTATACTCATTGATCATAAATTGCTCTGTTTTTCTCATAGAAGAGTCAAAAATTAAACATATGAAGGTAATGCAAATGCATGCCAGTAATACCTATATTCCGTGCCATGTCACTATAGTTTGTGTATATTTATTGCTGAAAAAATGAAATGAAATAAAGCCAGAATTAAAACATGCTTATTAACATTTTGGTGTGAAAGCTGGACTGTGGAGAGGCTAATACATAGACAAAATGCAAATTCTTAATGATAGAAACACACCTATAGAAGACTTACACTATCTGACACATCAAGAAAAACACATTAAATACTCTGTATAGAAGAAGCTCAACAGAGGAGCAAAGTCCAGTGTAACAGCCCTAACAATTAATTATATATGAAGCAGTTAAATTATGCTTTGGAATACTACTTTTCAATACTTGAGATGTTGTTTATTGGAAGCTATAGTTTGACATCAACCAAAATAACAGATAGTAACGGGACACAACTCCAAACTAATTTTTTTTTTTTTATTTTTTTAAAAAAAGCTTGAAAACATAACACAGCAGTATTCAGTCTTTTTTTGGGAAGTGTTCACAACGAAATCTACTTTATTATTCTATCCTCGGCAAAGACAGACAGGTAAACCTTTCTACTTTCAAAAAAACAGAAATAAATAAGAAACGCCCTCAATCAGAAGTGTTGAAATTAAAATCTTTAGTCTCAGTGTGGAAGGTGCTTAAGCATAGCACAGAAATCTCAGAACAAATATCCCTAAACAACTAAAAGAAAATAGGAAGGCAAGGAAAAGATCAATATAGTTAAATGTCAAGGTTCAGTATTTAATTTATTTGAACCTAAAATGTATCATTGGGAAAGCCCAAATCCAATCACCTTTAAAACAATAGAAAGAAGTAAAATTAGAAAGGCCAAAGAGCAAATCTGAGGAATAAGGAATCCATACAGAGAAGGAATCACCTGCTAATAAACAAATATATGCTTTACCAATATGAAGAAGCCATGACAAAACTCTTGGGCCTGCTGGTTAACCAGCTATAAAAGAAAAAATATTGTAAAGAAATTGTATTTCTGTACCCTGGTACTCATAAAAAATGAAGACATTTCCTCAGGTCAACTTTTTTTTTTAGTAACAAAGATGAGATGTGGGTGTATACTGGGGTGTCAATGGTGAGATTCTTAAAGAGCAAAAAGCATCTAACTAAATGGTAGTCATCAAGCATTCTTACAGAATCTGAAAACAACGTAAATGAACTGTTAAAAATATGCAGTCGTTAAGATCAGTTACTATGTCTGAGGATTAAAACATACAAAATCATTTCTCTTTTAAAAAGACTAAAAGGGTGTTCAAGGAATTATGGTGTGGCAAGCTTTACTTTTAGTAGCAGTAGTATAAAATTTGTTCAAATGACAATTAAAAATAAAAATTATATGGAATCTAGAGAAATGTAAGAGAAGTACTGTCCAGAAGCTCAATGAAATCAATAGAAACCTTGCCACTGATTGATTCATCCCATAATAGCAAAGGAGTATAACTTACATAGATTGAAAAGACATTTCTTCTGTTTATTAGTATTGTTTCAAAGTACTAATAGAATAACAGGTAAAATTACTTTTGTCACTCTGTATGTGAGCAGTCAATTTAATTGTGAGTTTCACACCAGCCAGACATGTAGAAGAAGTTGCTGATAAAGGGAATACAAAATAACAATGCAGTAGATAAAGACCAGAGAGGATAAGTGTCTGTAAATGATGTTAGTGTACTAACCAGGGCCAAGAAGAGAGGAGAGTAGGAAAATGGTGCTGAAGCAGAGCACAGGGCTATTTAAAAGGCTTCAGGCAAAGGGAATTAGTAAGTAGGAACTAAGCCTGAGACTGTCACTCTGTAAGAGTTGGTACCTACAGCTTCTATCTAGCTATGTTTACAGTTGCACTTGTGTCATTCTGGAAACAAACAAACAAATACACACAAAGATTCATTAGGCTTACAGAAAGGATGACTTTTAGGTCACAGGTAAGGTCTTAGGACTTGTAGTCTCATGCCTTTTTTTCAGTCACATTATTTAATGACAAAATACAGAAACATTTTTTGCCTTTTTTATTACAGTGAAAATGGGACACACTGAAATCAAACCCAGTGTGTTTCAAACAGACTAAGAAATTTTCTTAATGACGTGGGTTTTTTTAAAGCAATTTCTTTAAGAGCAATTGAAACATTGAAAACCGGTTTCCTACAGGTGTGTCTTTTAATTTTTCCTCTGGCACTACTACCAGATTCCTCTTGTGTCTGATAGTTACCCTGCAGATAGGAGTGGCTGGTTGAGAGGGACATGCTGCTGGGTCAGGCAGCAGCTGCCTGGAAAGGTAGAACAGCTACTTTTCCTTCTCTCAGGGTATTGATATATCTCACATACACACCCACTCACTGAAATGAAATTTAAACTACAACTACCTTTGAAATGTTTATTCCACTTACAAATTTGATTCAAATTGTCCAGTAGGTCACAGAGTTGCAGGGTAGAATGATGGAAAAACATACACTCAGATAATGGTCAAAGGGGCTGTTTTTTACTTGCACACTCTCCTTTAAAAAAGTTAAATGTTAAAAATAAAAATATTTTAGCCAATTTATTATAATGTGATGCCAATTCTGGGGTTATCATATGGCACAGTAATATGATATGACTTGGTATGTTAACATAATGCATGCACTGCTAGTACCAGTGAGATAGGAATATACTATAGATGCTAGATTTTTGTAACGCATAATGGGAAATATTTGGATTTTCAAATAAAGGATATTCTCTGAAGCATTTGGAAACTTTTCAGAAGCAAATATTGTATGGGTTTTTCTTAAACCTGGCAATTTTTGTTTTCATGGTAAATTGCATTAAACCCTATAGAGATCAACAATATGTTTTGCTTCACTGAATAATCGAGTACTTTACTGATGAAAATCTGTTTTGTAAGTTATTTGTGACAAGTTTGTTAGAGATTAGAACACATAAACTCATAATTAAAGTAATGATTGAAATATTTTTTTTAAATTTATGAGCATATTAAACAATTGTAAACAATTAAATTTTGTTAAATACTTGATTTAGTAAATGGAATTTAGTTTGTCTGCAGTTATCATGGGCTAATATCTTCTATGACCTTTAAAATTATGCAGAATGAAAAAGGATAACAAGGAAAGGAGAAAAACCCAATCAAAACAAAACCGGAAATCTAGACAAACTCCAGTAAGTGCTAATAAAAGCAGGGAACAGAACTACTTTTTGAGTCTCAGAGGGGAAGGAAGGAAGGAAAATGTTCTCTTGGGCTTGGGGAGGGGAATGTGTGTAATCCAGAAACCTGCAGAACTGCTGGACAGAGGCTGGACATGTATAAGCAGACCTGCTGTCTCACATCAGCATGAGCCAGTGAATGCTCATCTACACCTTTTCTATTCTGTTTCACTTTCTATGTTTTACAAATCTTTTTTTGGAGGGGGTGAACTCTTATCTTTGGAGTTTAAAACTTTCTTGGGAGTGCTGACATTGCTTGCTTTAAGGATAGAGTAGAAGCAGATCCAGCTCAAAGATCTGTCTAAGTGACATACATTGTGCAGATAGAAGTACTGATAGAGAACTGATGGAGCACAGAACTGGAGTAGTCAAAATCACAGAATCACAGAATTGTTTGGGTTGGAATGGATCTTAAAGATCATCTAGTTCCAACCCCCTTGCCATGGGCAAGGACACCTTCCACTAGACCAGGTTGCTCAGAATCCTGTCCAGCCTGGTATTGAACTCTTCCAGGGACAAGGAATCCACAGCTTCTCTGGGCAACCTGTACCAGTAACCCACAGTAAAGAGTTTCTTCCTAATATCTAATCTGAATTTACGCTCTTTCAGTTTACAGCCATTCCCCCTCGTCCTATCACTACAAGCCTTTGTAATTAAAGTGACATTTAAAGAACATATCTGATGATATGAAAGGCCAGGAAAGTCAAAGAAAACAAGTCTCAATAGAAGTCACAAAAGTTTAATAAATGTATTTCATGATAGCAGGCTAAGCCAAAAGCATGTGCCATAAGAACTGTAAGTAAAATGCCCTGCCTAGCAGACTTTAGGGTTATTCTCAGTGAGATTGAGTATGGAACAAATATTTTAATTCTCTTCATTAAAACAACCACACAAACAAACAAAATCACTGACCCAACAGAGTCTGAGGAAGCTACTGGATATTTCTCATATTTCTTATGCAGGAATGTCTGTAATATTATGATATTATTATTAATAATAATTAATAAATAATAATTATCACTGAAATCACAATAGAGTGTTTCATTGAATCTCTTCTGTCTTCTAGTATTTCAATATTACAATTACTTCAGAGCTAATTTTTACTGGCAGTAGGCAAGGAATTGTAGAGTACAATGCATCACTTCTTCCTCTCAAAGTGCTACGTAGAGGTTGAAGACTGTAACATCAGTCAGACAGATCAGCCATTTTCTTGTGAGGGAAGAGCAGTGTCTTCAGAGCTGATACTGCTACCTTCAAGTATTGGTAGAAAGCAGAGAATTGAGGAAAACTCCAAAATAATTTACATCTAAAGTACTGCATAGTCCTGAACCACAGCAATTCACCTCTGCCAATATTCTTACAACACATCCAGGTGGGATCAAGCTATTGTCTTGAAACTTTTGATTTCTGAGTGCAGTTGGAAATCAAGTTCCAGTTTCCTGAAGAGAATAATCCTGAACTATAAGCGTCAAGTAATCTGTGTGTATAAATTTACAGGATATAAAGTTCATTCTGTCAACAAAACCAATAATAACAACAACAGCAACAGCAACAACAACAAAGGAATTAAGCCAAATTTCAGGTAGTTAGATATTTCCATATTTTTCTCATTTTAGTTTTTCTAAGCTAGCATTTTGCACCCACTGACACAGTTGCAAACTCTCCCAAGGGTGTATGAAATTTCTTATACATTGCATACTAAAGATTATACAAGCTAAATTCACCTGTTATGCAACTCTTTTGTTTTCAAAGTATTCCCTTATTTAGTTAAGCAGTTAGTAGCTCCACTTTAAACATGACTGATTGCAACACTGTAAACAATTCTGTTGCTAAATCTCTCAGAGAAATGGAATCCCATATATTCTCTCCTAGCTGCAATTTCAGAAGATTAGAAAGAAATAGAAAACAAAACAAAACAAAACAAAAATCCCTCACCAAACCCAAAACAGGTAATGAAACTGTCTCTTCTCTCCACCCCAAAAGTTCAGGGACACAACGAGGAATAAATGATGATAATAAAAAAATCTGTCAAGTGAAGTCTTACATTTGTATGGTTGCCTTTTAAAAGGGAGCAACATCTTTAGACTTTCTGTAGGTGAAAATCTTTTTTTGCTAGATTACACATCTATTTGAAACCAACCATCAAGTTTTGTTCCTGCTAACCCTTTTCGTTTGTATACTCCTATGTGAGCTCTAACATAAACAAGACTCGTAAACAGCAGACTATAGATGTGCTTTCAAAATGTTATGTGGCATTTTGCCCACATATCTGTCAAGTAAAAGGTTAGAATCCTCACTTTTTAAAGAAAAACATACCAATTAGCAGCAAGGCAAGGCTGTCTAGAGCATGAGGTTTTCAAACTTTGACATGTCTGCAGGTGCAACACAAACCATTTATTTGTACAAAGCTCCCTTTCATCTCCTGATAGCAAGTGAGAATCCAGGGAGGGCCCCACCTCTGGTGAATTGGCTCACAGGAATTACAAAATGAGTTTCTTTGGCTAATGTGTCCCACATAGCTACAACTCAGTAAAAGGGTAGCAGATTGATTATTTTGCGTTGTTTGAGGACTCAATACTGGTTTCAGTGGCATAATCACCAAATAGGATTGTCAAATGCTCTTATCCCCACTGTGCAGGAAAGTAAAGGAGACTTGAGGGCTTGCTTCCTGGCTAGTGTGACTGCAGGTCACAGCAAAAGCTGGAAAGTGATGACAGCAGCCTGTGAGGGACCACTGGTCCCTGTCCTGATGGGACATTCACAGCCGATGCTCAGGGCCATGCAGAACTTTGGCTTCATCCCCTCAACACATTGGCCATCTGAGATAAGCTGACCTGACAGTTGGCTGCCATCACAGAGCAGTAGGGGTTTGTGCTCCCCTTAGAGCCAGGGGCAAGCAAGAGAGGAAATAATGTTTCTAAAAGTCATAATTCCTTTCTCTGTTTGCTCCTGGGATGGTGCTGCTATACATCCCCCTATCTGCAGGCAAATTGTTGTCTTACAGTCTTGTCATAACTGATTAGTCAGAATACAGTGCTATAAAAAACCCGGAACAAATTGTAATAACCAAGGTGCAAGATTAACATTTAAAAAACCCTATAAACTGATGCAAAAAACCAAAAAGAGATCCTAAAATTAAAATGTGAAATACTGTGTCCCTGAGACCACTAAAAAATGTTTAGCGAATTTATCTGTCTTTATGAAAGACATTTTGAACAGGCTTGACTTCTTAAAATTGCAAAGTGTCCGTTTCCTGGAAATTAGGTCCTTTAAGGTGTCTTACTGATGAGGACATAAAATCACTTTTTATTCTGAAAATCTTTTTTAAAGGGCACATGTTGTTGCATAATCTATGTAAAAATAGAAGAAGTAGGAGAAACAAACAAACAAAAACCCATGCAAATATAAATCCTAGTTAGTATTTCTGTCATTAACTTTGATCTGTTAGGTACCAAAATGGGTTTTAGTTTTATGCAAGAAAGTGCATTCCTCATGGCTGCTGCCTTGAGGAATTTATAGTGTCAGTAAATTAACATAAATGAATTGCTACAATTTTCTGTTTTATTATAATTTCTAAAATTGTTAGCAGACTTAACGGTTTTACATACATCTAGAGATAACATCTGAATTGCAAATAAATCACTACAAAATATATGTTGCAGACAGTTTTATTTTATGTGCAGAGGCATTAAATATTTAAATGGCTAACTTCTGCCATTTGCCTGTTCCACTAAATGTGTCCACTATAGTGTGTAAATGAGGGTGTACTATATTAAAATGGGTAATATTTTAAGTTGAGATTTGTTTTACACTACAGGTATTTAATTTACATCTAATGAGTCAGTTATGTTACTAAAATAGCATAGTTGTTTTAAATACATTTATTTAGATCTAGGGAATATATAACTGGGGTTTTTAGCTTTTTTCTACTTCTGTACCTCTTAATAGCTAGTTCCTATTTAACATGTACTCCTATCAAGCCTAAATGACTTTGTGGAGGATTGCTCTTTAAAGTTCTACCAAATAAGTAAGATTTGCTTTTTTAATTAAAAACTTACTTTAAATGACGAAATAAGAGTATGTAAACATCTCTGAGGCACAAGTACATGCCCTTTGGTTATGGTGAATTATGATTCAGCATCAATTCTGTCCTCATTTCTGCAATGGCAAGGCCATATGCTGTCATTGCATGGGAAACTAGCTGACAAGATGCTGCAGTGCAACTCTTCCATAATGCTGGCTGCCCCTGATGTGTTGGGAGCATGATGTCTGTCTCAGAGTGCATCAGTCAAGTTCAACATCTCACTCCTATCTGAAGGTGCTTGATGATTCAGGGTATCAAAAAGATCAAGTTCTACTGGAAGATGAGTCGATAATTCCGCTTTTTTTGTCCCAGTAGAGAAGTCTGCCATAAACATAGTTTGTCTGGAGAATGACCTGACATCTTCAGCACACAGACCCAATACAGTGGAATGAATTCCCACAAGAAACAATGACCATTTTACACCGCAGCAAGTTTCATTTCAGGACTTTTCCCTTTACTTAGCTTGCTTTAATGGAAATACATAGCAAAATTTATTTATAGGTATCTTTAATTTATTGGAATGAAACAAGTCACACATTTCTCTCTGAAGCATGGGTAGCAGAACAAAATTAAAATAGATTAATTTGTACCACTTGGTGTACTAATATTAGATGTTCTTATCCTACAGTGAAGAATGTCTATCAAAAACCTGTGTATTGGAGAAGAGATCACATATGACCAGAAGAAATGTGGTGTCAGGGACCCAAGCTGTATGAAACATATTAGGTCACAAAAATATCTGAATTCAAACACCATTGAGCTCTTATTACAAGACATAATCACATAGAAAACTGCTGAAGAAGTGCATTTTAAATTGCTTTGCTCTTTTCTTCTCTAAGAAAATATGGCGTTCCTGATCATTGTCTCTGATCTTTAAAGGCTGTAGTCATGTTAGTATGGCTTTCACTTCTTCAGCAGAGGTAAATTGTTGTATTATGACTGTAATCCTGATTCTCTTGCAGAACTTTAGCTGCTTGTGTTTTCCTACTAAATGCTCATCAAAGCATAGCCAGATTTAAGCCTTCACCTACATGATCATCCTGTTATCCTTTGGCCCATGTGACACAAAAATCACAGAAGTGCCCAAGCAATTGAAGTTATAGAGAAACACACTGAATGAATTACTGAACTTTTGAATCACAGTTCCTTCAGTTGTTTTGGTTTGGGGGGGAGGGTTGTGTTTTTTGTTTGTTTGTGGGGGTTTTTTTTGTTGTTGTTGGGGGTTTCTTGTTTGTTTGTTTGGGTAGGGTTTTTTTTAACTAATGGGTGAGGATAACTCTAAATTTTTGCTTGTGACTATTCTTAAGTTTCACATTCTTAAGTTTTCTTTGGTTTACAGACTTTGTGGGAAAGCATTCACAATTGGGGCCATGTGTTTATTGTCTTGTAGTAAACAGCAACTCTCTCTAACAACTGGCTACAGTACCCTGGGAATTGGGCCCAAACCTCTGAAAAACAACTTATCATACAGTAAGTGCATGAAAGAAAAATGGTAAAAAATCACAGGAATACAAAATTACAGCTGCCAGACCTAAACAATACATCGCCAAATACCTACATATACAAAGTGCATGGCCTCTATTAAGACACTAAAGTAAATTTGCAGATTAATATTTAATCTCTTTATTCTGCTTGTAGACATTATTCTTTTTCAGAATTGTCATTTAGAATTGAAGCTGTGGGTGCTCTCTAGTAGATTCTAATGCACATGTCCTCCTTCTAGTTACTGGATCCAAAAAAAAAAGAAAAAAAAAAGACAAATTATGTTCATGATCACATAAAGGGAAGAAAGATGGTTAATGAATACTAATACTTTGGAGGACTTCCTATTGTGTGTAACTGGCATGAATTTAAAATCATTAAATCCCTTCATAGTTGGCTATAGTATAACCAACTACACTTACCACTTAACTACTAACACCCTTGTGAACAGAAGAACAAATTCTTATTGGATTTAACAGGTCTTTTCTAGTACTAAGCATAATTATGCCATTAAATAAGAAGAAAAACACGATAAAAACATGTCCTTTTTTCCTTCTGTGGGGTAAATAGCAGGTGTCAATAGTGATGCAACTAATATTTCTAACGTATTGGGAAAATTATTTGGAATAATTGACCTGCAGAATAAACAAGTATTGAGCTTCCTTCCTTCCTTCCTTCCTTCCTTCCTTCCTTCCTTCCTTCCTTCCTTCCTTCCTGCCTGCCTGCCTTCCTGCCTTCCTGCCTGCCTTCCTGCCTTCCCTCCTTCCTTGCCTCTCAAGTGAAAGTATTGGAATCTCTTTACATAATTTCTCTGTCCATGTAAAATATTTCGTAAAAGCATAAATGAGAATTTCATCCCAATTATATGTTGTTTATTTGCAGACAAATAAACTTTACATAATTTGAATTGAATAAATGTGTTCAGTTTATAAGAAATGAAAAGAGTAGGAGACAGCCAATTTTAAATATGGAAAATTGTCTTCATCCTCTGAAATCAGATTGAATTAACATGGTAGAAAAAATACACATTGCGATACTGAAAATGGCAGGGAAAGGTTAAGCTTTGTATAGGTGAACACAACAATGATTTAGTTTGGAGTCAATAATTTGGAAGATTGCTACCATACCAGTCAGAGTAAAACTCTCTCACTAAAAGATAACATCAATTATTTAAAATTAAGTATGTAAATATACTTGGCTGCCACACTGAAATTCTGCTCTAATTTGGTTCAGAGATATGCTGAAAAAGAAAAGGGAGTCTATTTCAATGAAATTTGAATTATTTTTTTTTCCTCTAATACAATACTTACAATTAAAACATTTAGATTAAGTCATTATCAACACTGACTCACTAGCACCACAAAGTGGGAGTAGAGTCTCTGGTTCATTTTTACTAAGACCAGTACAATTACACCTTACATTAACAGGTGTGGTTGAATTTAACAAGATGATTTAATTGTAGATGTCAATATTTCTAGCATTTTTGGTGTATTTCAAAACAAGAGGAATAAGGAAACATCTACCAGCATTGTTAGAGCAGATAGATGAATAGTTGGCCTGAGTCTCCAGACATGTGGATTGTATGTCACAAATAATGTGAAAGCATGTTTGAGTTTAAGCAGCTAGTGATTAGTGTAACATCTTGAGCTCTCAAGCAGTTGAATTTCTGTATCACTTTTTGATGACACATTTTTATCTCTTTTGCTGTTTCAATTACTTTGATAAATTGGGGATAAATACTTGATAAATACTGTGTTTTTCCACAGTAGCATCAGATAAAGAAATTTTAGTGGATTTTTTTCTCATTTATCTACATGTTACAGTTGAAGAATGGATTGCTAATTAATCAAGCTAATTTCATATCAAGATGCAAAGTTTTTGTGGCCAGGTTTTTCTGTTATATTATCTGTTTTGTTCATTTCATAGCTAAGCTAAAAGGAATGTATCACATATACCACATTTACTTCAGAAAGAGTTACTGATTTGCTGCTGCAAGTTTTTGCTTCCATTTCCCACTGCTTCTGTCAATAAAGCTGATAGCAGTTGCCCTTAGACACTTCTGGTATTATAATATCATCAGCAATAAAGATTTACAATAATTAATTTAACTGACAATAGATTATAGAATCTTCTTGCTTAATAGCTGAATTATGGGAAAGATTTGCATGATAAACAAGCTGAAATGCCCCTTGCCTGAGGAAACTTCTAGGAATAAAAGGTTCTGTTGTGTCTGTGTGTTTGTAGCATTTTTATCTTTCCCAACATTTTTTTGTTTGTTTTATTTTGTTTGGATTTTTTGTTGTTGTTGGTTTTGGGGTTTTTTTGTGTTGTTGTTGTTGTTTTTAGGGAGAAGAGAGATCAAATTGCTGCCACAAACTTTTGCCCAACAGTTTTAATTGTTATATGTCTTCTTGTGGTGGTTTAGTTTTCTTGGGTTTGGTCTGGGCCTTCCCTAGTAACCAGGTTATAACTAAGGAAGTATTACACACCATTCCTTNTTTTTGTTTGTTTGTTTTACAGATTTAGGTGTATCTATCCTTTTTCAGTAGGAGCTGTTTTGTGGAAGGGCAGTACATTTATTTCAAAATTAACTGTGGCTCAAGACTTTTGAGAAAGTCACAGAGCTAGTAGCATGTTATCATGGATCATGTCTTAATGAGAATCAAAAGTATACTTTACTCCATGTTGAAGTTGAAGCTGTGGTTTAAATATGTATCAGATGGTTTTGGTCAACCTTCAAAGGAAAGGCAATCTGGTGAAGGAATAAAATTTGTTAGGTATATCTGATTCACACTTAGTAACCACTATTCCTTTCCTTGACTTGACTATAAATCTGGAGAAGAGAATGAGAACATTTCTGTTGTTTACTTAGTATGAATATATTTAAATGCTACCTTGTATGTATGTTTATTTACAGTGCGATGCAAGATGATGAAGCAAATTTCATAATTATTACTTCTTCAACATCACTGTTATATCTGCAACTTCACAAATGCCTCGTATTTTCTGAAACAATACAGGCAGGCCTGTATCAGAGCCAGGAAAGAGTAAGGACTCAGTCCACAGGTAGACTAAGGCAGACTCTTACAAAGCCTTGAAATTGCAGAGGAGAAATTTGACCTTGTAGTGTAGAGACGGAAAACACCTGAGGGACTGAGAGAGGACTTGACATGAACAGAGTGGTGAACAAGTTAACCTTGGCTGCAGTATTTGAAGTGGACCGGAGGAGAGAGATTAGAGGGGAGAAGGTTACAGTGGCTAAGAGGTCACAGCAGATGAGGCATAATGAAGACATGAAGCAGGGAGGAAAAGAAGATGAATAACTGAAGATACTCTAGATAGAAAAAAGATATGATTTGGCCAAGGAGCCCAAATTCAGGTATTTGAAATTTGATAATCATGTTAAAAAGATGTATTCAAGACTCCTTCTGTGTTTATTTACTATTCTATTGGCATGCTGCAGGTAACTTACTGTAGTAAAAGTCACAAAGCTTTCTAGATCATCTCTATAATTATCTGTCTCTATACATTTACATTTATTGATAGATAGCTATTTTTGTATTTTGTCTGTAGAGCAACATAATGAAAATCAAGTGACTCAAGTTTATTTTGCTGACTCTACCACTGTATAGCCCCATGATCTTGGACAGGTTGTTTCTGTTTGCTGTGCTACAGTTTCTGTGTCTGAAATGCAGTGAAAGCAGTTCTTTCCTTTCCTTGTAAATTTATAGATGAGAAAGGATAGATACTGTTCAGTGGACTTAGAGACAGAATTCTCTGTAAAGCTCAGTTAGAAGATGCCATCAGGCCACTCCACGTGGACACCTTCAGAACCACCACTTGATCCCTTTATAGTGGCAGCATGTCAGTTCCTGATACTAGGATGTGCTCAGATGGGGTTGCAAGAAAGTTGAAAATGGCTGTGCCCAAGTAGGTTGTTTTGACTGAAGGTTTGAGAGCTCAGATGTGTCTGAAGCCATCAGAACCAAAAGATTTGCAGGCACACTTCAACTACCAGTTGGCTTGTCTTTGAAACATGTGCTGTCAAAAGACAGCATTCAACATGCCGAAGGACTCCTTAAAATATTGGTAAAATAAGACATAAAGCAGACAAAATACTTGTTGGGAATTTGGGAATACAATATGTTTGGAGTGTCACAATTCTAGTTCACAAAAAACTGCAGACACCAAATGGTCATGCCATAGAAGACAGAAAGAAAAAATACAGCTAGCAGATTAACCATAAGCTTAGAAAGAAAGAGCACCTCAGTAGTAAACACAGACATAATAGTGACCATAATTTTTGCTAAAAAACAGTTAGACTCTGCAATGAAGAGTAACAAGAATAGGAAAAGCATGGAAGCTGGTAAAGAATATTCTGTCCTCTGAGGCACTTCTGCCTAAATGTTTGTACTGTAGGTGCTGAAGCTAAGATCCCAAGTATATGAGGAAGAGTGGGAAGGTCCTTCTCTGTAGCACTGAAGATTATAGCTGTCAATTTTTCATCAGCTGAAATTCTAAATTAGTCAGAATTCCCATGGTGGTAATTTCTGTGGCTTATTCCTCCTGATTTTCTCTCTGTAAACCATGAGTATAGAAACCTGTTTTCAACAACTGCTGTGCAGATAACTCAGCATTAAAAAAAAAAAAGAAAAAAAAAGAATTAGAGATTAATAGTATTTAAAACATTAACCACACATTAAAAAAAATGGTCCAGTGAATCATAGATTTTGTGTTTATTGTAGGAGAGCATTTTGTTAGAGAGAAGAAAATTCTTAGAGGGATAAACTCAGGAAGAGATCTTTCTAAGGTAGTAAAGGAATATAATACAGAAAAAAAAAATCTGTTGAATATGTAAGATACACTTTTTGATTTTCTAAATTAAATTGTTGCCATTTGCTGCTGAGACAATTATCAGGTGTCAGTTAGAAGACACAATAGATTATGTACCCAATTACTTTCTCTTTTTAGACAACAGTTTGCAGTCATGAGAACGTGTGAGGAGTTTTAATCAAAGATTAGAACTTTTTAATTAAATAGGACCGTATGTGACTAGTCATTTGACATTAATTACTGTTTTAGTTGGATTCTTTTTGATTTGTAGAAGGCCCTGAGCACTGCAAAAATTATGTCACATCATAGAAACTGCTGATTATTAAAACAAAAAGTTTTCTTCATCAACCCATCATTCTCCTGAAAAAAGAAATGTAATTTCAAAAGTGAAATGGCTGGCTTAGAGAAGGAGACCATTTTAAAAGCAAACTAGCAGATAGTACTTCAGCTGACTGTCCTTAGAAGGGACAATCTGAAAGCACTTAATTGTAGTGATTGATAAGGTCTTCAGTCAATGCTCAGCAAAACTTTCAAGGGGCTAAACAGCTGGCATGAGGTTCATTTGGAGTTTTAACTAGCTGACTACCCTTTGGGGTGTCTTAAAGCTAACTAGCATCACTGATGTTAATAGAGGACATCAATCAAAATGAAATGCTGTAGCAGAAACTGATCTGAAAATTCAAGTAATATTTTAATTTGTTGGCCTACAGAGAAGAGGATAAATGTTAAGAGTGTCCTTGTGAGATAACTTTAAATTCAAGTCCAGTGGTGGTTTCAGTATTTGTGAGTTGTTCTTTTGTGATTTTGGCTTTTTCATATACTCCACTTATTCAGAGTAGAGTGAGAACAATGACAATGAAAATCCTTATCTGAACAGCCTACAGAAAGAGAAGGAAAAAATAAAAAGAGAAAGCTATAAAGGGAGCAGGAGAATTCTTAGCTCATGTAAGATTAGGAATGAACTTCACACAAACACACACTTTCAGTCATTGTGCCTTTTGTGGTGAACTTTTAGAGAGATTTGTCTATCTGAAGGTGAATTAAGAAAGCCAAATCCATCCCTCTGCAGCACCACAGTGCAATTTCTGTACATGGTGCTTCAGTGCACGTGTCTGTAGCTCTTTTCTTGGCCTACTGAAATGGCACTCAGTGCCAAGCTACTGGGCCTGTCTACTGCAGAGCTTGTTCCTGGGGATGGTGGGATGCCTGACACTCAGGGTGGGCAATTAATATCTCATGAAGAAAGTTTGGAAATATTTGCACTATTGTTAGTCAGATTGCCAGCAATCATAAGTACAAAGCTGGATCCTGTATGTCCCTGTTTTGTCATAGTCTAACCATACTAGTAAGTTTTAAATTGGCAAAGAAATTAAAAGCTTGTTTTGCACCCCAAATTAACAAAGCACATTTCACTGAGAGTCTTTTGTGGGCAGAAGTATTGACATGATAGAAAGAAATAATATTACTTGGAATTAGCTAATCTCCACAAATTGATACCCAATTCACTTGTAAGTCAGCTGCTTCTGGCCATCAGAACAGGAGGTTAATCTGCAGTTTGAATAATAGCTAAATGGAGTAAATTTACTCGATGGAAAACTGAAGACTGGTTTATAACCTGGACTGAAACTCAGCAGACCTAGGTTTATTTCTGTGATAGTCTTCCTATATGACTGTAAAAGAGATGTCTTTCAATTTCTCTGTAACTCAATTTCCTAACTATAGAAAGATGGCAGTTTCTGCTTCACTTAGTAGAGAGTAAGACTTTGAAAAGAGAAGTTATCTGTTATTGGCATTGGTGCAGTGCCTGGGACAAACAGGTTATCCCAAATACTGTTGTTATTTCTAGCATAAATTGTATTTATGCCTATTTTTCTAGTTTAGCCTCCAGCCTGCTACAATCTGAAAATCACTATGGAAACTGTGGTAGTAAATGTGGTATTTAGCAACCCATCTTTATATCATGTCTAGGTTAAATATTTTTCTAAAATGATCTGAATCACTGTGTATTTCCTATAGGATTGCAGCCTCGCCTGAAATGGACAGAACACTTCACTCCGTTCAGATAAAAAGTTTCCATTTAAAGGGAAAAAAACCTATCAATTGTATATGAAGACAAGCACTGTAGAAAACTTTAGTTCTAGAATGAAAAAATGTATGCTTTATTATTGAAGAGATATTGTTTTTCAAGGGAAAAAAAAGCACTGAGAAAAACACAAAATTATCATAGCATTTTGTATTCACTGCATCAGTTATTTCCCAAAGAAAGCCTATCAGTTAAAATGATGAATTTTAACCTTTACCAATTCTTCTGGAGAACATTCAATTTATATTCTTCAGGCACTTTGCTACTTGTTCACCATACTGATGCAAAATTATTGTTTTTGTAATATTTATAAAGACTAGTTACAAGTTTTCAAGGACATTTAACTTTTTTTTTTCTTTCCCAAATCTAAACCCTGTAGTATACATTAAGATAGAAATGGAACAAAAAGTTAACATATGGTACACTTACATGCTTTAATTCATTAATATTTAAATAAAGTATTGTATTGTTTACAAGTCTGGTGGTCAATAGAAAATACAAAGGTCATGCTATCACAGAGTATGGAAAGCTTTAAGAGATGAATACCAATGGATAAACATTTCTGCATAACCATTTTTTTTCATTGTTTCTATGAGATGAAATAATGCCCATATGAAATCAATTATTTCAAACTCCCTTTATGAAACCAATCCCGTAACAGCTCTTGGAAGAACTAAACTTGAACAAATAAACAAGAAAACAAATAAAGAAAAAAACCCAAAATATCCCAGTTTGAATATAGGTTCAAATATTGATCTTTGTTTAATTTCTGTCTCAAAAATGGTGTTGATTTTTCTTTAGCCTGTCTAGTGCTCCGGGCATCCTTCTTGTAAGAGCAGAATTGTTACAAATGAATATTGTAGGCCTTGACTACTGTTGCAGCATTGTGTATCAGATGCTATCCTTGCTCTGCAGTCTAAGGGTGTATGGGGTGATAGACCTGAGATGCAAAACTGCCAGCACAGTGAACAAGGAGGTGGTCTGTAAGAGTGCCATGAAGAAATGGGATGACCTAGATGTTTACTTGCGTGCCGTAAAGATCGCTTTCATAGAGTAAAGGTAACAACTGTAAATTCTTCAGAGGTATTTTTTTTCTCCTAATTTTCTCTTAATTCACTTTTCAAAATTATGTTTATGTTCATTCAAAATGAGTGGGCCGCGTGGATTATCTGTGTAGGGGAATTTGGGCCTTTTCTGGAGAGCATTCTGAGCAAGCACAGAGATAGGAAGTGCAGGGGATTGCCAAGGGTGAGAGAGGAATAGGAGGCAGTGAGACATATAGAAATGAACTGGTATCCTGCAGGTCAGGGAAACTGAAAACTGTTGGGGTGAACAGGTTCCAGCAATGGAAAGCTAATAATATCATCGACTGCCGTGACACCAAGGTGCAATGGAGCAAACACCAGGAGGAATTTGAAGCCGCCTGAGTTATCTGCGAGATGTAATGGCTACCTACCTTTTCGTGGACTGATATTTTACAGTCTTACAGTTATCATAATTATTCTATATTATTGTATTGTTCCCCTCAGTTGTACCCCAGTTCCTGATTGGCTGTTGTTTGCTGTATTACAGCATTTCCTTATATGGTTATCTCCTCCCCAATTTCCCCAGTGTGGTCATGATCCACCCCACTCTTTCCCTATTTGTTCAGTACCCGCCCAAGTTCCACCTCCCTTCTAGCACCTTCTCCCTGGACCCTATAAAAACGCGACACCAATTTTTAAATAAATGCCATTCTGTTTGCACTCTTATGAGAGTGTGTCTCCTCTGTCACCCTTGCAAGATTGCAGCAGAAAATGGTGTTAGAAGCTTTGGGGATAAAAGAAGCAATGTCCTTACTAAATACAGAGGACTGTGCCATTTGTTCTACCTGGGAAGCTGCCTGGTTGACTGAAATAATATGTAGAAGCAAGGGCCTACTTTAAGATTGTGGAGGAGCTGAGGTGGGCGGAAATGGTTTTGTTTATAATATAATTATTAATTGAATATTTTGTTACCATTTTCGTCACTTTGAGTTTTTCTGTCCAAAAGATTAGCTATCCTAGTTGAAAGACTGATAAAGCCTGGGTTTTCAGTCTATTTCAGAGGAGAGGTCACTCCAGGGAAAAGGTGTAGACTCATCGACCTCAAAGATTTGGCTGATCTGAGGTCCTGCCCAAGTCCCTGTGGCTATTCCAGTATAGCTGAAATACCCATAATGTGTTTCAGGCTTTGCTATGGAGTACACTGAGTCATGTATATTTTATGCAATTTTAATCTAGTGATCTAGACACCTACGAGTTTAATCCTCTGGGAAGTCTGGTGTTACTATGCATGGCCTCTGGCAATAGCTCAGTTATAAGGGGGTTATTACCAGTTGAAATGTTAGTCACCTCCTAAGTGATAGAGATTTGCAAATGTCAGTAGTACAAAACCTTTACTCGTACATACCTAAAGCAGTAGTTGTAGCCAAAGAACAAAGCTCCAAAGGAAAGCTTGTATGGTAGTTTATGTTATTTGTCATATTCCAGGAACTGACTTTTTCTGAATTAGACACATAAGAACAGAATATGTAAATGTTGCAGTTCTAAAAAGAGAGATTTCAAGATCAGTCAACTTGAAGTTATAAAAATAGATGTCTAAACCCCCTTTGCCTTCCACTTTGAGGAGCTGAGACACACATAACTACCTGAGTGAGGCTGGACCTCACTTAGGAGTCTCCCTTTCGCACAAGTAGCTTGGTGTTTAGAGCAATTGCCACAGTAGCTGAAGATTTAGAATATGATCTACTTCTCCTAATTCATAAGGTACTACACTGAGTGGAGAAGAGCCAGATTTGCATTCTGGTCCATCCTCTTGTTGTCACCATAACTTTTTTATCTAATGGCAGTTTAATGTAAATTGGATAGGAAGTCAGTGCCCGGTTCCCCCTGCTATTGAGTACTTGAAGCACTGTGCTGTATTCTTCCACAGCTGTTGTATGTGAATGTAGAATTCTTGCTTGGCACCTACTTTTTGAATTCACTCCAAGCCCTTTTGAAGAAAAAGTTTGATTCAAGTATATGCTCAGTTATTTCCTAAAGTTAATCTATATTAAGTTTGAAAACCTGGCTTAGAATGAACAGCAGTTGATTTGACTATCAACCATTTAAATAAATTTTTGAAAAAAAGTTAATGTGTATTTTTTCTACATTTCATTATTGTGCAGTAGGGAAAAAATAAACCTGTCTGTGACAATGACAAAAGTACACAGATCCATTTTAAGCTTGGCTAACTGACATAGGAAATATTCTATATCGGTAAGTAGATAGCCAGCAATTTATTTGTCCACATTAGGAATGATTAAGAAAATGAAATAAAAATTCCCCTGCAGAATTAAAAAAAGTTTTTAGTTTGACAGAAGGAATGAAACTGTAAGACAAAAACATTGAACATAGTGATTTTCTACTGCATTTACCTCAGGCAATAGCAGTGATATTTAAACAAGATAGTAATTATATGAAAGGTGTCAAAGAACATTCAAAATTCAAATTTATATAAGACTCTGTGAGATATGTTAGTTCTAACTTATATAAGTAGGTAACACAAATCCAAAGACAATTCTTTTTCAGAATGTTGTAAGAGTTCTGGGTGTAACTGGTATATCTTTGGTAAAAACAAAGAGTTCTTAGACATAGATTTACTTTGATATCTCTTGTTACATGTCAAAGTCAGTACACAGTAAGTCACTTTATCTCTAGGGAGATTTTTCACCCTATATTTTTACTAGTCTTTATAATTATTGAAGGATGGATGAAAAATACCTTTTAATCCCTTATGTGGTCTACACATGGAAGACAGGTGAAGAATTGTGCCATAGTAGCCCAGCCCCACACTTCAGTGTAAGAAAAGTCTGCAGCTTTTCTATAGTACCTCATCCAAAATGTTTGTACTGCAGAGGATTGATTGAATTAATGATTTCACTCCACAGATTCACCCCTGTTGCACTATACTGCATTCTAAACTAGACATACCTTCTAACCCCTAAGTCTTCCAACAAACTATTCTAAAATCACTAAATTTTCAAGTATTGTTCATGGGTGGATATTGATCTTGTATTTTAAATATAAAAATAAAGTTTACATTTTCTTCCTTTCTTAGGCTGCTGAATATGTGTCAGGTACAAATGACTAAACAAGATATCTCAATAACATCCAGGCGGTGGTATATCAGAGGTGCCACCTGTTTGCACAGCTGAAGAGAGTTGTTTCCTCAAGACTATCTCTTTACTTCTAAGTTCTTTTTTTTTTNTTTTTTTTTTTTTTTTTATATTGCTCCTGCTAATACGAAAAAGACAGGAATTCTTGCTGAGTGAGTCTATGTAAGAAGGAGGTGATGCCTTACAATAGATTAACTCAACTGGTAAACTTAAACACATGTAAACCTCCCATAATGTTGAAATAGGAATATCAACATTCGGATTTAAATAAGTTTGTAGACAACAACACTGAGTTTAATTTGGTGACACCATTAATTTATACTGTGTGAGAAAAATGGTATTTGGACAGATTATGATTAAAAGTGTTAAAAAACTGGAAGTTTTAAGATTATATGTCCAGTCAATGGGATAGTGAAAACTTTTGTCTTCTATTTTTTTTTTTTTAAGTATAATTTCCCATGGAATGGAATTACCTATGGAATTCCCCTATTAGGGTAAGAGAACTAGGAGTATAAATATTTGATCAGTAGATCATTGAAGGGAAATGAAAACCAAAGACCTTGTGCTGTAGTCAAAGGGATAACAAGAGAACCACCTGTAGAAACTATCACTATCGTCCTTTGCTTTCCAGCTGCTGGCCCAAATAATTTAAAACTGTAATACAAAATAAATGTGTATATGCCTGCTACATGTAGGACACAACCACCAAAAATGAACATAAACAGTTTTTATTGATGTCATGTTTGTGTAGCTCTTCTCTCTTGGCCCTTAGACCAGAAAACCACTGAATGCCAACTATGAGCAAATAAAAGACACAGTCAAAATACCTGATTGAAGGAATTAATTATCAAATTAGAGCTCTCCTTTTTCATTTGTAAACAAAAGACTTGGAGTCAAAAAGAGCTAATGTTTGTATTTCAGTAATGAGGATACATTTAGTAGGAATGACATCTTTCACCTACACAGCCTTGTCAGCCTTTGTGCATCTAGAATATGTGTAATTCAGAGCTCTGTAATAACATTTCTCTCCAATCAATCTCTAATCTGTCTAGTATCTAACCAGTATCAAGAGGTTAGGAGCTACTGTGATGCACAAGGTGAGTCATTTACTGCTGACATCTTGGCTAGTCATTAACACTCATATTTTTGGCAGTCTAAACTATTCCTGTATCACAATCCAGAACTCTAAGAGATGGGAACTTTCAGCTTGTCTAGCAGAAACTTTACTGCTCCCTGCACACTGTGGCATTCCTCACAAGACAGAACGAATTGTGTTTGTTTGATACAGCAAAGCCTTCAGGCCAGCACAAATTTTCAGTGTGTCACAGAAAGCTCTCTTGCCAAGAACATTTATCTTTTTTAGGGATGGGGGACTTTCCCTCTTGTGAACAGGTCTTATGGTTCCCCAGTTTTGGCCAACAAGGTTCACAAAGGGAATGTGTTTGAAAGAGCTGCAGCCTGTAGGCAAGAGGACAAGCAATAAAACTCTGCTTATTCTCACCCCAACAGCTGTTAACACTAGTTGAAGTCAGGCAGACACCTACCCGAAGTGATTTTTTTTAGACTGTGTATAATGTTTCATGCAAATGATAGAGCATTAGAGGACTGCTACAAAACCTGTAAATAATTTTCACTTCTAACACTGTGAATAGATGACCACAGAATCAGAATGGTTTGGGTTGGGAAGGATCTTAATCTGGTTCCAAGTCCCCTGCTGTGGGTGGGGACACCTTCCACTAGACCATTTGCTCAAAGTCACATCCAACCTGGTGTTATTCAGTTTGTAAAACACATTTATCCTCTTATGTCTCTTTCTGTTTATGTTTCTTTCTCTTCCTTCCCAGAATTAAAACTTCACAAAGTAGTCCAAAGGAAGTCAGGTTAAGTGAGCATTAGAAATATTATAAAGAAATATTTTCAATCTGAACACGTAAATATTTTCCAGCTTTGAAATTATATGAACATATATCTAACAATACATTGTCAAATATGTAATGGAGTAGAAAAGTTGAATAAAAAAAGATTGTTTGGGCTCAAATGTTGTGATCTTTAAGACATTCCACATTATAATTTATTTTAATTTGTTCTGAAATTGTCTAATACATTATTTCACAAGCATTAACATAAAACTGCTGTTGGAAACTACTAATTACTCTATTCTGATAACCACACAGGGCATTAATTAAAAATTGTAATCTATTTCAAAATGTACATGCATGTAATGAAAACACAATTCAAATATGTTGCCAGATAATTAGATTTTATTACTTAGGCTTAAGGAAATAGATACATTTTCTAAAAAAAAGTTCAGAAAGCATGATATTTCTTGATTTTGCAGTTGTTCTCTGCTATCCAGCAGTGAAAACAATAATTATTATCGGTTCTTCATGTTCTTAGGGTTGGCGTTGGCATTTGTTTGCATGAAGAATGCAACCATGCAAAAGCACTGTAGCACTTTAGAGGAAGAGAGGCTGCCAAAGTCTCTGATGAGGCTTGCCAAAAAAACACTCACAGTAGGGTGTCTCTACTAGCTCTCTATCAGAGTGTATATAGGTCCTGCTCTTAAACGTTATCACCTGCTGCTGAATAGAACTATTCATTGAGTCATTGTGTCTGAAGCAATGTCAAATGTTTCAAAATTGCAAAGTTGCCAGTGCTCTTGTTTTCTCAGGAGTCTCGTGATTCTTGGGTAACCTGGTCCTAGTGCCATGTTAACACTACCACCCAGCCTTGAAACTGGAGTCAGCTTATAGCCAGACAGCTAAAATTTGGGATAGGTTGCCTTATGCCTCTTCACATCTGTCTATGGAGCCATGTTCTCAGTCTTTCAATGTATCTTAACAAAAAAAACCAAAAAACAACAAACAAACCAAAAACTTCACAGAGAATTCTGTTTTGCTCATGCTATCATCCTTTTTTTTTTCATTTTACATGAGACAACATTAATTGAGCCCAGAATGAAAACGGTATGGTGAAATCAGTTATATGTCACTCAGCCAAGAGTAAGTAGCTAGTTCCCATGACTAAATTCTTGTTCTGATGTGAAAAAATTCACATTGAAAGAGTGAGATGCTGATTTTGGGAGCCTACACACCTTCAGGGAATAGACACCAAAGGGAATGATTTTGAAAAGTGGTGATAAATTGCACTCCTGGTCTTTGGAACTGTAGAGTGGCAGGTAAACCATTGGTCTAGTAAGCAGATTTTCAAATCTTGAAGCAATTGATTCTTTCTCTATACTGTAGTGGCCTAAATCACCAAGCTCTTTGACAACCTGAGACACAATCAGCCTTTTGGTGAGGACAACTGCTGATAAATGTTTGCTTTTGCTCCTGAAAATAAGATACTGTAACCATAAAAGTTAAGTGACGGTAGAAAGGGTTCTCTGACTGTCCTTCAAGTAGGACAGAAATTGTATTTCTGTATGTTGGAATATGTCAGAATATGTACTTCCTTGATCACTTGGTTATGAGGACAATAGTCCTGGGAGCAAAGACCTGAAAAAATACCATATTTACCTCTTTCCCACTAGATGCAATAAAAGTTAGGAAAGAGTCACTCATAAACAGTCTATCTATTCTAATATCATGCCTCCTTCATGGAGGTCTCACCTCTGCAGGTGGGTGGGATGTGCCATTTCTGGCTGCTGTAAAATTCATGGAATTCATGGCCAATGCTGGCTCAGGGATGGTAACAGGCCTCCAGGTTTTGTGAAGAACAGTTCTGAGTATTAGGCAGATGTGAAAAAAAAGGACATGGCAATATTTTCATATTTTTCTGGAGAAGTAGATAAGTCACTGACTTACTAGCTTATGATTAAGCTTGGAATTTATCTGGGCAATGAACATATACCTTCAGTAGCCAGTGCTGAACAAGTGTGGCCACTTTTAGCAATAGAAAACTTTAAGCCACACAGGAAGGCATTTTATAGATTTAGGTATTGTAAGGATTAACTGGTGCTGAAAAGAGATGACCTAGATAATGATCTGGGCTGTAGTCAAGTTTGGGCTTCTAAATCCCAATTCAGACTAACCCTAAGTGATCTCTAAATTCTCTTAGTTTCATTTTCAGTCTAAATCTTTTCTTGAATCTGGCCCATAAGGTCTTTTTTTGGATCTGGTTTGTGATGTTAGGCACTTAAAAAGACTTTTTTCCGTTGAGTTTTGAACTTTTTTTTTTTTTTCCAAATGAAATGTTTCTGCATGGAAAACATCTGTGATGATTTATATATTTTTGTAGTAATCCCCTAATTCATTAGGCTCTGTATCTCCATTCAGAGGATTACTATGTAAATATATGTGCATAAATCTAGGAAAGTTAACTTTTAAAAAGGACAGACACTTGGATTTTAGAAGCATTTTTATTTGTAGTGTTGTTTCCAGCTATGATAAATAAAGTTCTGAATTGCAGTGGAAAATGTAGAAATCGAGACCCTGATCCTGCACTGAATTCTAAGTGAGCAGGAGGTTTGCCAACACATAGTTCAGTGCACGATCAGGGCCCTAAAATCTGAACTTACAAAGACTGACTTTTTTTATGCTGCAGTGTTCAAATGGACTGCTTAAAACCCCTATAAATGCTTCATCTAGACAGCAGGGCACCATTTCAGGAACTGATTGCCCATTATAGTACTGACAATAAAACAGGAAAATACCCCAAGGGACAAGGAGCAGGGCCTTCTGACTTTCCCATTGAACTGAATGAGAAACTTATAATTTCCTGGCCCCACTTTACAGAATGCGTCAGTTTTCAGTGGTCATTACATTATGCTCCTAAGTCTCTTTCAAGGAAATCTGAAATGAGGGGCTTAATATGGTGGAAAACCAGAGGAAATCACTGCAGAAATATGAGTTCACATATACAAAAGAATATATATTGTTTTCTTTCTATTGTCTTCACTTTCCCCCAGAATTAATCAGCTAGAAGCAATACTCCTTTGATTTATATTTTCTGTTCTAGATTGTGAAAATGTGTTTGCCATACCTAGAAGTGAGCATGTCTGTTTAAGAGATCTTTTAAGATTAATTTTTGCAGAGATATTTTTAAAGAATCTCTGAAACAATATTCAGGGAGAACAAATCAGACTCATACATTCTCTTTTTCTGCATCACAGCCAAGAAACCAATATACATCCCCCTCCTCCCTACACTGAATCTCCTCCGTGGAACTTCCAACAGTCTTTGGTAGCAGAGAGCACCTGTCTGGATAATGCGAAGGGATGAGGGAGTATGTTAAACAAGGGCAGAGGGAATTGGGGAGGGATGCAAGAGACACAGAGCTAATTGAAGCAAAGCATTTTATTAATCTAGAGTGCTGTCTCCAGGCATGCCTAAAATCTAAATAATGATACTGAACTTCAAAGGCCCTATTCTCCATTCCTTGTGCACTCACTACTCCTGTTTAAGTCAATGGAACTTCTAAGTATATAAAAATGCAGAATCATACTGTGAATAAGCTGTTAAGAATCAAGTAGTAATAAAATCTTATGCTGCTTACAAGAAGAAAAAAAACAAACCCTGACAAAACCCCAACCTTTATTTGGTCAATTCTTTCCTGTCTATTAGTTGCATGAGTAGCTTGAACATCAAGGTAATGTGATTTTGACCCTCCGGAAAACCACCTAAAAGCCTGAATCTCCTCTGAGACTTTGTTGTTTTCCAGATGATTTTTTCCACTGATCTATTCTGCTTCCATTGGACACTGCATGCAAAGCACATCAAGAGTTGTGTAAAATCTGACTACAAAGTTGTGCAGCCTCTCAGGTGAGCTCAGGGATTTAGCTTGTGTGTTTTAAAACTCTTCTGTTGTCTCAGCATCTTTGCATATTGAATTATGTTAATTTGACTAAGTAAACAATTACTTGATGGTTTCATAGTGCTTTGAAGCTGTAAGTTATTCTGAAAGTGATCATTATTAATTATAATATGTACTATTGTTATTTTGGCTTTATTTTTTAAAAGGCAAAGCATCACTTATTCTCTTCCTCAAAGGAGTCCACTTACAGAGAGGCACAGGATGTAGTTCTCCATGTGCCTCTTCAAAGTGTGTGCAAAGATGTCATTTACCTAGACAGTGGAAATACTGTTGCAACAAAAACCCATTTGTTATTACCTTCAGAACCCTGAATCCAGGACATTTTTCATTTTTATCTTTCTATAGCATCAAAATGGACAACCTAACATTCAGCTCTCCATGAACAGTGGAGAAAGGATTCTTGTCTACTTTCATATGTTATTTCATGTATTAGGTAGGATATAATCACTGAATATACTACAAGCTACCACACTGAGCATGATGTCATACAATATGGAATATCCCTTTGGCCAGTTTGGGTCACCTGTCCTGGCCGTGTCTCCTCCCAACCTCCCATGCACCCCGAACTTCCTTGCCAGTGTGGCAGTATGAAAAGCAGAAAAGGCCTTGGCTCTGTATAAGCCATGCCCAGCAATAACCAAAACGTCTTTATATCACCACTGTGTTCAGCACAAATCCAAAACACAGCCCCACACAATCCACTAGGAAGAAAATTCACTCTACCCCAGCCAAAACCAGCACAGTGTCTTTCTTATTTGTGTTTTGTTACACACCAGATCAGTGATTACTGTCAGAACCACGTCACGGGGGCTACGTGTGTGTGTGTGTGTGTGTGTGTGTGTGTGTGTGTGTGTGTAGAGGATGAAGGGATGGGTTGAACCTCATGGAGGTGGGATGTTGTCGTGTCCCTCATGGAAGGGCATGGAGCCCATATGGGGAAGCCCCAGAGCAGCTGCCAGTCACAAACAGCCCAGGAAAACCATAACACACTGCCCAGAGCCTCTGATTGGCTGTAGCACCCTCAGTTTGGCCGCAGGGACAGTGAATCATCAGTGAACCAGGGGTCCCATGTGAGGGGACTGGCCACAGTAACCAAAGTCTATAAAGAGTCATACATGAGGTCTCCATCTTGCCTCTTGACCTGCCCTCCTGACCTGTCAACATGTGACATGGTAACTATTTTACTTCTCTCTTTATTCTCTTTTCTCCTAATCTCTCTTACCTTATTCTTTTCTTTCTCTTATAGGTAACTTAAACACTTGTTTTCTGTAAGTTGTGGGTACTTCACCTAAGTGGAATGGATTTTGTGTTTGCTGGGTGTAACAGAAGTTCCTTACTATAGCAATGCTTGTTAGTCCTTGTAATCTGTTGTAATGCTTTTGTGAAGTTGCATGATATTTCTGTAAAACCCTTTTTGCCGAAACACCTATTTTCTCACCAAATTAAAAAAAAACCTCTTAGAGAAAATGTGTAGTTTTTCTCCAGATGCGAGTTCAAGGTATCAAAGGATCAAAAGGCTTTGCAAGAGTTTGTGTAGGCAAGTTCTCTTGAAGCCTGAAATTAAAATGTACACCCAGTAAAGCTTGGGACTGGGTTGTAACACATTTAAATATTAAAATTCACATGATAATTTTGGGGTTGATTTCAGTTTTAAAATTCCTGTGGCAGATCATTTTATAAACCTTTTCTGTTACTAAAGAAGCTTAGTTAGCCTGCTGGGTTGGCTTAATGCACTGCTAATAACTGGGTGGTTGATATTTTTTAATAACAATAGTATTTCATGGAGAAATGGGAGTTCAACCAAATCAATAGAATTTGTGAGAAAAAGTCTTTTTTAATTAAATTGATTAGATTTTGTGATTACAACATACAGCAGGATGTATTAAGATTAAGCAAAACATGTAAGAATAGTACAGCAATATTTGTTAGCCAAAAAGGCAATGTGGAATGGAGAGACTAGAACAACCTCCCACAACTGAATATGTTATTTGACTAGCATACTTGGCATTTGTATAGTTGATGTTTTTTTGGGTAGGACCTGACCAAAAATTTTTAAGTAGTAATTAATATAATTTGCACATATAAACAATCTCATGAAGCTAGTGAGTCTGTTCCAATGGATGAACACATACTTAGGTCTGTGCTGCAGCTGAACCTTATTTAATAAAGAAGACACCTCGTCTTTATCTAATGATCATTTCAACACCACTAATGGACTCTTATTGTTATCAGATGTTAGAAAAATGGGAAGGAGGAAGCAAACAAATGATCGTTACAGTTTAAACTACAAAGAAGATAGAAGGAATACAAGTAGGGGTGGGATGGAGCTAGTGTAACACATAGAACCAACCAGTGCATCCAAAACATTCTGGCAACACTGATGGATACCCTGGCTATGTGGAGATTCCAATACAGAGGGAGGTTCCTATGAGGGTAAATTGGAGAAGGCTGTATGCTGGGAAAAAAGTTCCATAGAGAAAAGTTGCCTGGGGTAGGTGAAATGCATACACAGAAACTGGTGTACTGAAATCTCTAGTTAAGGGCAGCAGTAGGATTTTTTGAAAAGGTGTTTGAAGTTTTTCTCATGAAGCAATAGGTCACCAAAATTGAGAGCAAGGCTTCTGAGGTCTGGTGATAGGGGATAAAGTGGTGAGAAATTTTCACCAAGCTGGAAAATTCTTGTGACATCTTTCAGGGCCATTAAGAATGTGAAATATAGTCAATACTGTTGTTAGGCTGAAAGATTCACTGCAGAAAAAAAAACAATAAGCCTACAACACTGTTCCGTTCCATTGAAATTTCTCTGGTTCTGCTGTTTGTTTTATCTGTACTAGCACAGTAGACGTGTTGTTGAGTAACCATTACTTCAGTTATAAGGCATAATAGAATGTCACTAGTAGAGTTCTAATGATATTTTTATGTTAGTATTTAGATATATAAAGAAGTAATACTTTTACAGTTACTTTATGGATATCAGACTAAATTATAATAAGAAAATAACTAATTAAAGCTGTAGGTCTGTTGATTTTGCTGTGCATTTATCTATTAGTTTTCCTCAGTGAGTTCTGGCCTAGAACTTCTTTCACAGATTACCAGTCTGAAACAAGCATCTGCTTGGGGAGAGTGAGAAGAAGCATCTAGATAGCAAAAAGGGGGAAGGATTTTAATTTCACTCAGTGACATAAGGCAGTAATTGCCTTAGTCCACATTCCCAATTCTTTAAGTTCATGAACATTTGCTTCACAGGTTCTTCGAGAGATAGTTGGAGATGTATGTACACTGACTGTCCAGCACTGAGCACATTGAAACTGAGGTCAGGGCTGAACTTGCTTTTGATTGTGGTTTTGATCCAGCAGTAAGAAGTTTTTCATGCAAAATCCTTTTAGATACTTAAGAGGAGAGAAAATGATAGTATACCCTAGTACCAGCATGGCTAAATTGACACATTATACAGATATTCTCCAATTAGTGCCGAATATTAGATGCAGAATATTAACTGGAATTGTCTGGGAGTTCTCACCCCACAGCAGAACATCCTAGATAGCTGGATACAGACACATATTCTGGTCCAAAATACTTTTAACTCTGCAGTATTTGGAAAAATGAAGAATACCTCTTTTCAGAAATTATATTAAGGAATGCTATTTGAGAATTTTGTTCTATTTTAATCTGTTCAATCTTCTGAACTTGTAAAATATTTAATATTCAGTTTTGTGGATGTCTTTTTTTAATTACTTACAAGTTGCACAGAATTCCTGAGATGAAGAGAGCTATGAAGAGCCTTTATTTCCTCATTATCCCAACACAGGCCTTGAGACAGAAGAGCTCTGCATTTTTCCATAACATGTGGAAATAATGTATAACCAAAGGCCAGTTTCAAACCCTGGAGTTTCTATGGCTCATTTCAATAGTTCACTCAGTCAGTTGTTTGAGTAGTTTGTAGAGATCTGTTGGGCTTCATTGCTATAGAATCTATGTACTATTACAGACAGAGCAACAGGTTCCTTAATCATTTCACAGCAAAAAAGTAGTTCTTTTTAGAAAGATAGAACAGTAATAACTTGATCTTTTCAAAGGCAAACTAGCAGCAAACTCATGAGTTTAAATTACTGGTCTTTCTACAGTTGGAGGTAATGGCAAGATCAGTCATGATGGTTGAACATAAGAATTTATGCCACATGTTTGAAGTTCTACACATTGTGCACTGACAAATACTATTACTGAACACATGCCATAAAGTACTCTTTAAAGAATAGTGTTTCACTTATTTTCTTTTGTGATACAAAATATAAAAAATACCATTATTTATTAATATTTAAGCCTGCTTAAATGCTTTTCCCATTTATTATTAGAGCTGCTATAAAAAGGAATTCTAGATGATAAAACCATTTCTTCAGTTCTTATAAGAAATTCTTAATTTAGAACAGCTTTTATTCTCACCAGTGTTGAACTAATACAAGTCTAAAATAATGCAATATAATGCCTTCTTTTTTAAATTTTGTCACATCAGTGATAAATATTTGACTTTTTTCTTGTACCTTTAATTATTTCTTTTCCCTTAGAAGCCCCAAAAGTTATTGAAGATCATCTGTAGTTGAAAAATACGAGCAGACACTTTTCCTTTCCTTTGTCCATGCACATCAACTCATTGAATAGGAACTTTTGCCTTAGAAAATCAGCTGGGGATAGTTTATGATTCCATAGATGATTCCATATGACTGTTTATCATCCATTGCTGTTAAGTGTTGAACTACTTAATCTACTGAGTTTTATCAATAATTGGGAGTATTTTTTCTATAATGAAGCCTTTCTAACATCCATTATGATATTTTTTGAATTAATGTATGTCTTCCATTCTGTTTTGTATCAGCTCTTCATATTTACTGATTTATTTTCTGCTTTCCTTCCCTTACTCTTCCCACTCATCAGAAAAGACAACACTACCTTTTCAGTAACAGCAGTGTTTATGTCAGCATTTAAGTGTTATTATTTATTATGTTGCCATAATTGCTCTTGGAAAATAATCTTCATTAAACCTCTTATTCCAAACTCGTTATACTTTCTGATACATTGAGGAGTGTAATTTTCCATGAATAATTGTTGTTAAATGACCATATCTGGATCCATGTGTATCTCATGTATCTCATTCTGTGTATTATCTAACACAATCAAGCTTTTATTGCAAGTAACAAGCAACTTCTGAAAAGCTTGGCATTACTGACAATTCATAATATAATCTAGATGTTCTTGTATGAATTTTCCCATAAAACATAGGTTCAGACTAAGACTGAGAATAACTGTATATTGAGACATCTACTGTCATGATTTTGCATTTCTCAGTAATAAGGTTTTGCATGACAGATTTTCTCTGTAGCCAAAGTTCATGTATGTGACAATATGATCTCTATTGCCATATAAATATGAAATATATGCTTTCAATGATAATCTCTGTAAATAATGCACCTTTTGAGTTTATCGTATCTGAAAACTAGTCATTTGAACTATACAGAGAAAAAAGTAAACGGTGAGTATTTTAATTTACCTTTCCACCTTTATTAAGCAGACACCTGCGATTGAGCTATTTGTTAGGCCTCTTTTACTATTAGTGAAGAGAAACAGGCACTCAGTGCATGATTCATGGTATCCTAAAGTATATGTCCATAGCTGGTCTCATAAATTCCATCCTCTATTGCCTGTTGATCTCAATTTGATATAAAAAAATTGAAATTGTCTTGTAAGTATGCAGTGATCTTATAGACTTCTAAAGTTCGGTGAGATGTCTCCTGAACACTTACTTAAGTGCTGTGGTATAAATATATTATGTCACTGAATTTTTTAGTGCTAGTTATTTTCAGCTATTACAATACTTTCATTCTGTGTAAAATGTATCTCTATTATACTCTGTGCAAAGCTACATAACAACTATTTTTCTTTCCACTCAACTGGTTATTTTTATAGCTCAGTCATATTAGTTAATAAAATATATTAATTTAAACATTTCATAGTTTGCATTATTTTGTGTAACAAAACAAAAACTATAAAAATGAAATATTTTATCATCAAAATATTTCAACAATTTGTGAATACTGAGTAAATATTAGTTTCACATGGAAGTAAATTACTCAAAACTGGATGAAAAGCAAATATAATTTCAAAGAACTTCTCGTTAGTAGAAAATTACTGGAAAAATATATTTTCAATAGAAATTGTAACATTATGATATCTTTTTATTAATGATCATCCAGACAAAAAGAAGAAATTAACTTTGAAAGCATTGAAACAAAATGAAAAATATTAAGTTTTCTGGGATATCACAGTATATTTGCTTTTTCAGTAACCTGTCCAGTCTTTTAATGACTTTGTTTTCTTTAGAATGGCATTTATTTCCCCCCCCTTCTATAGCTCCTTTTTTGTTGTTTGCCATGTTATCTATATTTCTCTGAATCACAGAATCGGAGTGAACAAAAGAATTGGTGTGTTCTGTCTCAGCTGGGACAGTATCTGGAGCAGTCATTACAAATGTGAAAGTAGAGCTTGTAAGGAGATATTGTTTCTGTTTCCTTTATAAACAAAAAGTAAGCTCAGTTTAAGAGGAAAGTTCAGCCTTTAGCCAACATCATTCAATTGCAATAGACTTTTCAGTATCTTCCTATTATATTTTTGCCAATATCTAAACCATAAATCATGACAGATGTTGGTATTTAAATGCAAATCTTTCAATAGGAAATTAATATAAAATCATGTAAAAGAAGGCAGTGGCTAAAACTGCACAGTTAACAGAATTCTAACTAAAGACTGTTTTCTCTAAAAACATTTTCCTTTAACAGACTTTCAGATTTTCAAGTGGAAAAAAAAATAGACCTTGGGTGTTTTTTTGACATACATGAATTTTACTATGGGTACTTAATTAGAGAAACCTCTCTATTGTCAAGAAAGATTCTAATAATCATATTTGGGTTTTGCAAAGAAAAAGTCATGTATTTTAAGCACATATTCCAGTGCTTCTTTCTAGCTACTAACCAGGAACAGTCAGAAAATATATGATAAATGAGTATTTAAAGTAGATTAAATAAGACATGAAATACACATATTAATGATGGAGTGATTTTTAACTTTCCTTGTGGAAGCTCTTTTTGTTACTAATCTTTCAGTCCTGATAAAAACAAGCTAGATGATGCAAATAGCATAGGCCTTGACATGGCACAGTAACATCAATTGCAGTTATAAGCCAATATCAATATTTGCTATGTTTTTGGCTCTAAATACATATTTTCTTGTTAGAGTTTCAAAATGATTAATCAGAGAAGAATTTACAAAAATACTCAGTCCATATCTGTTCTCAATTAATTTAAAAATAAGTAAGGCATTAATTTTATTGTAACTCAATCCTGACACCAAATGTAATACAATGTAAGAATATATGATTTTATGTGTTGAACTATATTGACATATACTCCAAAATTATGAACAATCCTTCATAGTTGTATGAGCTTTGCAGAAACAGACATAGGAACTCACTTTTTCCTTAAACTTTTGGATATACTTAACTATGACATTATTATTTAACTACTTTTCTTCCTTTTTTCTTTTTTGCCTATGCGTTCTACCTTACTTATTTTCTGACACTCTTCAAGAATGGAGCAACAATACTATATTTAAATGAGCTGTAATTCCACTTAAGACAGAAAATAACCTCCAGATGATTCAGTTTTACAAAATTTTCATGAATGACAGTTGAATAGAAGCACAGAAAACCCCAAAGCTTTTCCCATATTAATGGACAGCCACCCCACAAACACCTCATTTATATTTCTTACTTTTATCCTGGAGAGGACCTTTACTTTTCAGGACCTGGCCCTTACACTATAATTTACACATCATAATTTACTGAGAGTGCAAATATTATCACTCTCTAAGGTTACTTGCATTTGCATGCCCAAGTTATATTGTAAAGTGACATTTAGCAGCATTTACTTTTTTGGCTGCCATTTCTTCATCTTGCATAATACATTTTTCTTACATTAGAAGATGAAGTCCAGGAAAACTTTAAAGCTGGATTGCACCTGTGGGATGACAGTGTGATAGACATCTGTGAAATAAATCCAGACTTATGGTGAGCAGGTTCAGCTGCAACCCCTTAAAATGACATTTTATAATATGGCAGGCTTAAATGGTAGACTGTTGAACAACCACAGAAAAACATTACATCATGTAAAACTGTGATACAAGAGGAAAAATGACAACAGTGTGCAAAGCTGCAGCTGATCCTGCTTGCCATATGGTATGTCACTCACTGTAATAACATTTACATTCCCTCAGTAAGTGCCCTAAATATCAGGGAGTGAATAAGGCATTACACATATTGCAAAAATTTGTAATCCCATACATTAAGATTTTTGTAATTTCAGGAATTATTCTACTCTTACATTAACAGAATATTCTATAAAAATGCATATATCTTAGAATATTCCCACAACTATATGATTGTGCAAATAGTTAAAAGCAAGGCTTCCTTAGTCAATATAAAATGAAAAAAAGGTCCAAAATCATAAACAAATAGCTGCTATAATTTGTCTCCCTTTCTCCTTTCAGGATACTCTGATTTTCACACAAATAAAATTTTCATACGTTTATGTACTTCTTTGAGAGTATTGTGTTCTTAGTGATTCTGATGAAAAACCAAATAACTCAAGTTGTTTGAAAGATGATAATCTGGTCTTTACTGTAGATATATGATAAACTGTTCATTATTTCTAAGAAGGCAAAATCTAGAGAGCCTTCAATGCAAGTTTCATGGAACAGTTTTGGAATAAACAGAGGAAGTACTTTGTCCTATCACACCTGTAATTAAATTGTGCAACTCATTGCCACAAGATGTTTAAGGAGCCAGCAGTGTAATTAGATTCTTAAAAGGACTGAGGTCAGCCCCATTTTCTCTATTAACACAGAAGTCTGGAGCCTTTGTCTCAGGTGCTCCAGGCATACCTGTTCACCATACTCATGAACATGAAATAAAAAAAAAAAAAAAAAGAAACCCCATTTACCTGATTTTTCACT
>VWZF01003409.1:69771-98704 GCA_013396755.1 Sclerurus mexicanus | reverse complement strand
TTTTTTTTTTTTTTTTTTTTTTTTGCTGTACCTCAAAAAATACAAAAGCAAGCTGAGTGTGAGGCAACCAAAAATCGTGAGATTATTTATTCTTTTAAGAATGGAAGAGTTTTTAGAGATAAGCAAGTCACTTTCTATTCTGACAGGCTATAAGGAATAAATTCAGTTCTTTATTCATTATGTGAATAACAGATTGTTTTGACATTGCTTTCTGATTTTAATATCTGCTTCATATACTTTGCACTTCATTTGTGTGCTGGAACTGTCCTTGTCCTATGGAATCGTAAACAGATGATAGGAAGTTAAATATATTTTTTTACCATTTGCAAGTTTCTAAGATCTTCTCTGACAGGAAAGTAACTGTGTGAGAAATGCACCCTTCTCCTAGTTTTTTGGGTAGTGTTTCCAGCTGTATGTTGTTACTTGAACAAAATCGTATTGGTTTATATGTAAAATTCTTTAGTACCTCTATTACATAGCAAGTGTGGCAAATCAGTTAATATGCACCACTAAGAAAAATGCTGCAGTGACAGAGAAAAAACCAACTTGACTATACAAGTTTCTTCTCTGTATACATTATGCAGAATAATCACTCTCTACGTGTCACATAAGGAAGGAAAAGTGGGTTGAGGTTAGGATCTGGGATCTTAGGATATTACATGGGGTGAGACATGTTCAGCACAGATGTCATTATTTCTGAGGTTGTTTCTGTACCATGTCTACTATATTTTCAGTTCTATGGTAGATTTTTCATTTTTGTTTTTTAACTTTGCAAAATTAACCGAATATACCAATAAAAAGTAGATCTCAGTGTGGGAAATTTGGCAAAATTTCCTTGGTATTTTTCCAACAACTTTGACCTTACGCACATGAATCAGGACACTGTTTTTTTCCTGCTGACTGACAGATCCAATTTTTTATGAGACTTCTCATAGTCAGTAAATGTCCTAATTCTTCTCTTCACACTTTTCATGTTCCTATTCACCATGTGGCTTATGGGAACTTCACTCATTTCGACATTTTCCCACAGCTTTTTGTGACCCTGAGAATTTTCTCTGATCAGTTTGTAGGATTATGTTTTTCTACAAGCTATTTCCTCTGAAATGACAGGTCTCTTCTGCCAACATTTCTGTCATCACTAATAAAGCATAGCATTGGAGAATGCCCTTCTGATTTTTCCCGTTGCCCTTTTCCACAGTTTACTACAGTATCCTTTGTTGCCTCTCTCTGTTCTTGCTCACTAATGCACTGACTGAGGCAGAGCAACTGAAACAATGGTTTCATCAGCTGGGATTGCAGACCTGTCTTTTCAGTCACAGTACTTGTTATATCTGGGGATCAGGGTCAATATCAGTCCTTGGCAGAGTTTTACATTTCAAGGTACTATCTTGTCTGCCTGATTTGCTGATAGTTTCTCAGGACCTGGCAAGAGTGGGCTTCAAGTACGTTTTCTTCAGCTGGGAGAAAATGTTAGTAGGAGCAAGCAGATTATCTAAACAGAGCCTGATGAATCTGTGTTCCTGCTCATTGATCTTTCTTAATCCACGTTTGCTTAATTCATTCTAATCCATGATCTTTGATCCCACTTTAGCTTTGTAGTGTCCCACATTCAGCACCACATCATGCCTCAGCAGTGTCAGTGCATTCTCCAGGATATTATCATCCTGGGCCATTGTCAAAAAGAGGGTACCTGGACAGCAGTTAGGTTAACTGGCATTTCTTTGCAAAAGATTAAAGTAATAGGAGCTGTAAAAGTGTATCTCATTAAGATTAGCATTCTGTCCATATCTAGGGGTGCCAATTCTTTCTTGTGTTTTAAGCATCATCTTTAAAATTTTAAAATAAATGGTAGTTGAATGGTAGAACATAGTTAATGTGTCAGCTATTATATTTTAATATCCAACAGTGGCTTTGTGATAGCAATAAAATCACAAGTAAGACAGTAGGTTGTAATGGAGAAGTTTATGAAACATAGAGTGAAAGCTGGATGCTTTGATGACATGAAAGTATTATTTTGCTGAAAAAGTAAAAGACGCATAAATATCACTTCATATTTTTTTTCTAGATTCCATCAATTAACATAAAGTAGCTTTTCCATTGCAAAGTGTCTCCCATATTAGGATGCAACAGTAAGATATTGAGTGATATTATATAAAAGCTTTTCGGTTGACCATTCCCCCTGGAAATGCAGATAATTTTCAGTCCAGACTATAACTGTGAGTCAGTATACACAGATGACTCAATGCCAGAAAAGTTTCTTTTTCTTTTTTTTTTTTCTTTTTCATTAGATAGACATGCTTTGTATGCTTCAACATGCACTTGGTATACACTCCTAGGAATCTCATTTATATATTATATACTCTCGTTCCTGTCTTCATTTGCAACAGTGTATCAAATACAAAAATATTGTTCAGCTTTGAGTCTCTCCAGTGTACTTTAAACCTGTATTAACTTATGCATCTTTAAGCACACTGAACTTACTTAGGATGAGACTGGGCAAACATAAATTGAAATGGAGAATTAGAAGAAACATAGGTAAAGCCAGAACAAAGGAGCAACAAAACTAGATAAAAATGTTAGACAAAATGGTTCTGAAAAGTTACATGCAAGGACTCTGCCAGCCCTTGGGTGGTTAAACAGTAACTTGAACACATGTAGCAAATAGAAAATGACAATTGCCAGAATTGACCTTGACAGAAATATTTGAGTCGTATTTCTAGCATGATCAAAAAACTTCCTCATTATTTTTGGCAGTAAGAGGTTTTCCAGAAAGCTCTGTCTGCTAGTTCTTATTATGCTCTCTGCTTTCATAAATGGAAGAGGAGAATTGGAAATATATTGCATTTAATTGTTAACCTCTCTGTCTAGATTCTTGTTTGGTCTGTACTACATGAGTATCTGAGCAGCTTACAAATATGAATTCCTTTTCCAGGGAAACATTATTGTTGTAAGAGAGAAAACATAGAAAACTGAGGCACAAAGAAACTGAAAATAAGATCTTTATTTAGGAAACTAGAAAGCAAAATTGGCAGAACTGAAATGTTTCAGTCTCAGTAAATAGCAGGATAGCAGACTCAAAGTTTTTTTCCACTTAAATTATTTTTTAAATTTAATATCCTGTTACTACACATGCCAAGGAGATTCACCAGATTGCTTGCACAGGGCAGAAAGCATATGCAAGATTTACACCTACTATTTAGTCTGGCACAGATCACAGTAGTCACACATGTAGATGCTTATGTACTGTATCCTAATGGTTAAATCACTTTTCCAAGAAGCAATTCCTCTGTCCTGTTAGATGAGAGAACCCCTAACCCTGCCTTATGGAAGAGGAGGAGCTAGGTGATGTGTAGGGGACCCTTACCACTAAGCCTCCTTTGTATTTTATACTTGGGAATAGAAGTATGATAGGACCAGAAGAAAAGTAAGGGAGAAGAAACATGGGCATACATTCTTATTTTTATCATGCTAGACACTGTGAAGACAAGCGTGGCTTTTAGCTTGTTTTCCCTGGACTGCTTCAGCATTCAATTCATTGAGACCTAATGTAAAATTCATAAAACCCAGCAAAATTAGGTTTTATAATTACTGTCTCTCAGGTCTATGCTCTGGCCTTTAAACTGCAGTATCAGATCTCCCTTTGACTCATTTCCTTCCCCCATGATTCTTGTAATCTTGGCCAAGTATTAGGGGTATCTCAGCAGCAATGTGATGGAGTCCCTTTCTTTTTTTGCATCGCCACATGGTCTGTAATCCAAAAGGAAGGATCTGTACTGCTTGGATAAAAGGTACATGACCCTATCCTCCATTTCTTTCTGTGTACGCTGCATCACTTACTAACTCTGGTTTGGGTTTTTTTTTGTTTTTTGTTTGTTTGTTTATTTTGGTTGATTGGGATTTTTTTTTTGTTAATATTTTTTCACCTGAAACACCTATCATTGCTATGAACTGCAATAGACATGGTTACCCCTGAGATGTAAAGAGAAGCAAGAGTGAGAGTTGTAGCACCTAATCACCTCACTTAGGTACACAACCATCTATAGATATTTAAAATTAAGAACTTAGTTATTAAGGCTGGAGTTGCTTTAGGTTTTTCCATAGTTAGTGCAGCAAAAAAAGGTTTCTCTCAAAGAAAATTTCTCTCTCTGGAGGGAGTGAAAGAGTCTCCTGAGACTCTATATTCAACCTCTTAAATCATATTTTAAAATTCTAGAAATGAAAAAGTAATTTTGAAGTTTATTAGACATTTCAATCTAGGTGAGGTGAGTTCTACACATATTAAAAAAGGCACTTGACTTTGTTTCTTATTTATAGTATATTAATTATCCTGCTATTGATCCTTATAGAAATGTCTGATTTCAGGGGGTTTCTTGGAGTTCATTAGTTATTTATATATCAAGTAATTTCTTTCTCTTGCTCAGTTTTGGTCTTAGTGTACTGACTGCCCATAGTTTTCAAGTTCTTTTCTGACCCAAACACTTCCTTCCTAAATTAAATCTCAGCACGGTTCAGTGGATTGCACATCCCAACAAATGTTTTTAGTAGACTTTACAAATTAGAGGGATTTTTCTCTTCCTGCCCTGAGAAGTCCATTATTGTCTACCAGGCTGGGGAACTTCCTAGACTCCCTTATGTCCTTTGTCACTGCCTCAAAATATGTGACATATAGTCACATTTTCATGCTATAAAAAAACTTCCAAGTGACCTGAAACACAATTCTATCATTTCAGACAAATTAGTTTAAAGTCCTTTCCTCAACCCTCACATCAGTAATTATATACACACACACACATACACACAGACACAGTCAGATCAACAAAAATGTAAATATTTATGTACACACGATATATATATTTAAAAATTGACCCCTGTATAAATCATACAAGGTCCAGGAAGGATCTAAACCCAAGAACTGCTCATGCAAATACAACTAATCTACCTTAGAAGAGACTGTTTCTGAGGCTGACTGCCAGGCTTCCCTCCCTGGGGTGGATGCAGTTAGAACAGCAGGTCTGGTCTGATTTACTACAAATTATACCACCAACGTTTCTATACTAGAATATATTGCATGTCAGCAGGCTGGTTTTTTATTCTTTTTATTTCATGTACCTTTCTCATCACTTTTCTGTAAACTTTTAGGGTAGGGCTTATTTTTACAATAGGCTTGTAGAGCCCCTTTCCATTAAGCAAGACTATAAAAGTACTGCTTTTCAGTAGCCCAACTAAATAGTCTGTTTTAATTAGCCAAAAGAAATGTATGTGCAGCATGTTATGCATAATGTAGTTGAAGGAAAAAAATTTTTACAAGATGCTAAGGCTAGAAGGTGCCTTTTTTTAAAAATAATTTCAGAAGAAAATTTATGTAATGTCATTGTACACAATCTAATTCACAATTATTTCCCTTAAAAGATCTTTATGAATATATGCATACCTTGGACATGAATTCCCTTATGTTTGAGGAAATTCAACTTTTTAATGGATTTCTTTTGAGCATGCTGGAGCCATATCTTAAAATTTTGTATTCTGAGAGCAAGAACAAAAGAGGGCAAAAAATGAAATTTGTAACAAAATTAAAAATATGAGATACCTCTTCTGTCTGTATATCCTTTGGAAAATAATATCTAATTATATTTAACACAGAATGAGAACATAATTCCCACTGTTTTGACAAGTAACAAATTGCATATTATCACCTTGTAAATAATATTATTAAAACCAGTTTTCCTTGTCTGTAGTTTTCTCTTTGTAAGAACAAAATTAACTTGAGGCCTGTCATTCACAAGATGTACATTAGAATATCAAAGCAGCAGTTTGAAGATACTGAAAACTGAAGATTCTGTACACTCTCTGCACAGAGGAAAAAATATGGTGCTGTAATATGAAGATAAAAGGAAAGGTATGTGAAGTCTATGGTAGCAGCGTGATCCCTTGTAATAATCAGATTTTCAGTCATGATTAATTTGACTCAATCATTCCATTAATAATAGTATCCTGACTATAATATAAATTTCCATTTATAAATATAAATTGTACATTAAATTATGAAGCACTTTTAATTTTTTTATTAGTTGACTAATTAAACTGAATTGCTTACCTCTTTTTTTAAAAATCCCATGCAGAGATTAATTTTAATACTTTGCATTTAAACACATAATCTTTCATCTAGAGATCCAAAGGTGCTTCACAGTACAAATATTAATGATCTTACAGCAGTCCAAGGAGCTGTTACTTTTTAAGGCTGTTCTTTAAAGTAAAATGTTCACATCTTTCAGCAGGTTATAATAACATGAATATCTACATGTTTGCAGAGTCTTTTTCAAGTCAAGGGACAGCCCTTGCTCATAGCACAAAGATTAGATCCATGCAGTAATTTTACAAAAAGATAATAACTCACATTAAAAGTAGGAAGGCTTTTTTCCATTAACTTCAAAGGGTCAGGTATTCACTTAATAATGCATAATGGTAACACTATCAGAAACAGATGTAGAAAGGGAACAGTCAAAATCATCAGGTATTCTATACACCAGTGAGATGCAGAATGTACTTGCACAGAAGTTTGATACGTATGTTTAGTTCTTAACTTTTGTTAAATGAATTATATGTGTAAGAGCATTGCTTCCTTCAAATGTGAGGTCAAGCCAAATGCTGGGTCAGTTTTGATCCTTAAAACTAAGACGCAACACAGCAGTAAGAACCTACTTTCATTGGAATGATGCAGTGGAGATTTCTGTTGATTACATGTCATCATTGTAACCATACTTCAGAATTGATGAGCAGTCAAATAAGTCATGACAGCAAGTGTGACTACAGGAAGTAAGTACACTGCTACCACACACAGCATTACCTTATTGTGTTCATGCTCTTTAAAAAAAAAAAAAAAAAAAAAAGCAAGGCTAAATTTTACTTTTCTTTAAACAAAAATAAATTCCAGAGTAATTTCTTTTTCACTTTTTAGTCAGATTTAAACTCAAATAACTGAAACCAGAATGTGGACTTTGTAGTAAAAGGTAAAACTATTTAAAAATGTGCTATAATTGTTAAAGATACAGTAAAACCAAACATGATCTTAGAAATGCTATACTGATACTTTGTATTAATCAGATTTATGCACAGATACAGAACATGCCTGCAGGGCTATGATCTTACTGGCATCATGGAGACATGGTGGAATGGCTTCTATGACTGGACTGCTGGAATGGAAGAATACAGGCTCTTTCAGACAGACAGGCCAGAGAGACAAGGAGGAAGTGTGGCCATCTATGTCAATGATCAGCTGAAGGGCATGGACCTCCTTCTGGGAATGGATGTGAAGCTGTCTGAAAGGTTATGAGTCAGGATTAAAGGGAGAGAAGGGAGAAGTGAGGTTATAATGGGGGTCTGCTACAGGCCATCTGACCAGGAAAACTGAGCAGATGAGTCCCTCTATGGATAGATAGGAGTATCCTCACGTTCACAATTCCTAGTCCACAAGGGGAATTTCAACCACTCCAATGTCCGTTGGAGGGACAACACAGCAGGGTGGAAGCAATACAGTAGGTTCCTAAAATGCATTGTTGATAACTCCCTTGTCCAAGTGACAGAGGAGCTAATGAAGAGAGGTGCTATGAAGGACCTTATTCTCACCATCAAGGAGGAGCTGGTGGGGAATGTAAAGCTCAAGGGAAGCCTTGGCTAGAGTGACCATGAAATGCTGGAGTATTCATCCTTAGAGTATTGAAGAGGGTATTGAAGAGGCCTGTCAGCCTCACTTTATCACCTTGGTAAGGTGATAGAACAAATTGTCCTGGATGTCATCTCTAAGCATGTGGAGGAAAAGAAGGTTAGATGAGTAGATATTGAGGTGGATTTGAGAACTGTCTGAATGTTAGAGCTTAGAGGGTTGTGCTCAGTGACACAGAGTCTAGTTGGAGGCCTACAACTAGCAGTATTCCCCAGGATTCAGTATTGGGTCCAGTGTAATTCAACTTATTCATCAAAGATCTGAATGAATGGACTGAGAGCTGGACAGGCTGGAGAGCACCAGCTGAGGGGTGACCTGATGGAAAACATCTCTGGGGAGAAGGATCTGGGGATCCTGGTGGGCAACAAGCTGTCCACAAGCAGGTTGCAAGAGGTGATTCTGCTGCTCTACTCAGCCCTGGTGAGGCCACATCTGGAGTACTGTGTCTAGTTCTGAGCTCCCCAGTTCAGGAAGGACAAGGAACTATTGTAGAGGGTCCACCAGAGGGCTCTGAAGATGATTAGGGGGCTAGAGTATCTCCCTCAAACTGAGGGAGCTGGGCCTGTTTAGCTGGAGAAGAAACAACTGAAAGGGAATCTTATCAATGTGTATAAATATCCTAAGGGCAGATGTCAAGAGGATTGGACCAGACTCTCTTCAATAGTGCTCAGTGACAGGACAAGGGGCAACAGCACAAACTGAAACCCAGGAAGTGTAATCTGAATATGAGGAAAAAATTCTTTACTGTGAGGGTGACAGAGCAGCAGAATATGTTTGTGGATTCTCCTTCTCTGGAGATACTCCAAACTGGGCTGGACACCATCTCGTGCGACCTGCTGTATGATGAGCCTGCTTTAGCAGGGAACATGGATTAGATCATCTACAGAGGCCCCTTTGAATCCCAGTCATTCTGTATGAATCTGTGTGAAATACATGACTGAAAAAAGAAGCTTATATACCTGAAACAAGGTCCTTAGATACATTGCTTACCTTAGAGTATTGCTTAAGGTTCTTTCACTGAAATCAGGGGTAAGGTGCTTGGCAACTCCAAAGGCTGAGTCAATTGTGTCAAAAAAGAAGGACGCTGAACACTCATAAAGTGCATGTAACAGCTGCATGAAATGGCAATATGCTATTATTACAAGGAAAATAAAATGGATCTTTATAAATGAAACACGCAGAGGATTGTTATCAGCAGAACAATTGTTATGTATTGAGCAATCAGAAAAACCCACTTGGAAATGCTTAACAAAATGCTTAACATTTTATAAATAGAATTTCCAGGGAATTTAGAGATCAATACAACTGTCTAGCCACCTTCCACCTGTCTGGCACTGCCTTCCAATAAGAGTAACAGAGGGAAACAATTTAAGTAGCTTTAAAGTGGAGCTTAATACATTTTTGAATGGGATTATAGTACACAGGAAATGCTTGTTAGAACAGGGGATATGAATCAATGGCCTGGAGGCCTTTCAGTATCATATCTTTTGCTCAGGAAACTTTCTTTGTTGCTTTGTCTCCAGTAAGCATAGATTCATCATAGAAGACAGGTTTCCACAAAACACCCTGTTGCTGAGGTTGTTCTAGCTAATAGTGGTGTTTCATGAACATTTAATCTTCAAGTAATTCTAATATTAACTCTGTATTGGTGGAGTAGGAATCCATGCTTTATGAGTCAGTATTTGTAATCAACAGCAGAAGTGTCTAAAATCAATAGCTAACATGCATCAGGTCCTTACAGTGAATCGGAAGCAGTTGCTTCAGTGTGCAGTTGCTCTTCAGTGTGCCTGTGCCAACTTAGATCAGATGAAATTTCAACATTTTTTCCTTTGGTCACAACTAGAATTTGTATATATGCTCAGTAGGAATGCCTATTAGAAGATGAAGCAATTTTGGATTTAAATCCCTGTTTATGCATTTGCCTTACGTGCATCTCTAAGGAATATCTGCACATAGAAAGAGGAGAGAAGAAACCCTCAAGGTCAAGTAAGGATCCATGGGAATTCTTTCTATTCTAGCTGAAGAATGGGAAAAAAATGATCAATGCAAATTCTTCTTGGCTGATGTGCCGCAAGTTTCTCATTATGGTAATTAGTGACGCATGAACACTGTTAAGACTTTGCTGCATGTTATATCCCTTAATGCTTACTATTTACTGTAGTGCCCAGAGGCCCTAATAGGAACACTGAGCCAATGCAGCACAGCTCAGAGACTGACAGGGTTGTGGTAAGGAGGAAATGCCGCTGCTGGTCTTACAAAGAGACTCAAGAATTTCTTGCTCCCCTCCTTCTCTTGTAGGGGCTGCAACTACTGAGATGGAGTGAGGGAGCAAAGCTATCACCCTTGTTGGGCTCAAGGGCTATGTGCCCATGTCTGTGTCATGGGAATCCTTTCGTTGCACTGTCTATAAAAAATAAGGACTCATTCTCGAAAGGGACCTTATAAAGGATGACTACTATATTGTGTGGAGTACTGTAAAAATCACATTTTTTTTCCCTTGTCTAATTCTAATTGTTTCATTTGTCATTCAGAAGCAGGTTACCCACATGTAAATGGGACACTTATTATATTGCCAAGGACAATATATTGCAGTGTAAAAGCTGATTGCACAAGTTTAAGCTGCCTGATGGCTGCTATAACTTACCAATTTTTCTAAAACTTGGGGGAAGAGAAGACTGTATACTAAAACTGATTCATTCTACTTGTCTTATTTTTCTTTTTACACCTTCTGAACAGTCACCAAACTCTCTGTCCATTGTTGTTTGGTAACTATTAAAAGTATTTTACCATATTCACCCAAATATTTTTCTGAAATGTATACATCACATAGGTTAGAGAAACTATGGATCAGATGCTTGGCTGAAGATTAGAAAATTGTTTATCTCTCAGTCTTGGTTAATTGAGAATTCACATCTAAGCTTTTGCTTGGTACTCCAATACAAGCGTTAGAAGTTAATCTTTTAAGTCTAACTATTCACATAGTCGTTCCTTATGTCAAGGAGACAGAAGGCATTATCAAAGATTTATCTCATTCTGTAGTAGACATTTAAGATGTTTCAGATAAACTGTGCTCATGAGGTTCCTTTTTCTTCTCATAGGTCTAGACTCAGTGGGTTACCATGTCTATTGTTAAAATGTGTAGGTTAGAAGAAATGAGTTGCACAGGATAAAGAGGTGGAATATGATTTATATGCTTCATCCGATAAGGGATTACAAATGAAATGCTGGAATTTAAAGAAAAGAGTTGCCTAAATGCTGTCATCCACAAGCAGATGGTTGGCATTTTAATGTAAATGTAATATAAAGAAATAGTAGTCAAAAATACTGATGTGTAGCATGTGCAAATTGTCTTTCAGCAGATAGACATAATGATTCCGTAATAAGAAATTGTGTATCTGATAAAATGGTCATCTTAATGTATGAAATAAGGCAGAGTGAAAATTTCTATATGCATAAAAATATCTATTTCTATAATTACATGCTCCTGAAATGACAGAATAAATGTTATCAGGATGTTGCTGCAATTGTAAACTACAAAAAAACAAACGGACAAACAAAAAAAAATCAAGCCCAAACCCACCAAATAAATAAATATCTTATAGTAGGTAGTTTTAATTAACACTTTTTGTATTTACACTTTTATTTAAAATGTACTTATTTTATCATCACATGTCTTTATGCTGTCAATTCAGAACTGATCATTCAAACTCAGAAAAATCTCCTTGAAATGTACATGCCACATGGTAAACTTACCTGAACATATTTATCAAAGAAAAATGTTAGATTTTGAACATATGCTATGAAGTTACCTGCTTTTCATATGCTGTGTAATACCTTAAAAATGCACCTTACAACTTCTATCTGATTTGTATGAATGATTCAATAAAAACACCTTAACTGCATAGAAACTGGAGATGATATAGCCTAACCCAGCTGCCATGCAATTTATAAATACAGAAGCAACTACCCACATCTGTTCTCCTATTTTCTTTTTTCAATTTAAGAGGGAAATTGACCTTACAATCTTCAACGTGACTTCAGGTCATTGTTATTAGTGATGAGAAAATGCTGTGTTCTTCTTTTGACTGAGTCTGGCAAACCTCCCAGATATTTTACAATCACAGTATAAAAGCTCTGAAATCTGTACAATATTTTATTTTTTTCAGGCTTAGACACTTGTTGTAGTAGCCTGTACAGCTGGCAAATAAAAAGCTTTTTGCAGGAAGTCTGTGGGCTTTTTTTTCTGTTAAAATGATGTTTCTCCTTTGAAACCCTGGATTCTAAAATAACTTGGCTGAAATAAATATGTTCCTAGGTGTTTCTTTTAGGCAAAGCAGTTAGTAAGTTCCATTTAGGGAGCGTGGGTAAGGGAACAGTATTATTATTTTTCAAGTTTCAGGAAGAACAAATATTTGTGTGTAAAATTAGAGTTGGCTTGAGGCTCTTTCTCAAGAAAGCATGGATGCATAAACACAGAAATATGGAACTTTTCATTCTCCCTACATGAAGGAAAGAGAAAATCCAGCTTTTTGCAGCATAATTTCCATTAACCACAGTATTATTCATGCATAATCCTGTTTAAATTTTTTGATGTCTAAGTTAAAAAAAAAACCAACAATTTAGGTACCCCAGTAAAATAATTTTATCATAATTTAGCAGCATCCAACGGATCTCTGTAGGAACTTGTTTGACTACTTACCTTCTATCTGCAGAGATTTCGGACCCATGCAATAAGTCTTGATTTTTAGTATAATAAGAAGCCTATAAGAACTGAAATAAAAACTGATGAATGTGTTTGTATTCAGATGGGATACAAGGATGCCAGTCCTGGAGGCTGTGTTCTTGTCTCCACTGTTTGAAACTGTTCTCTTTCACATGGCATTAGGAGAGAAAGATACTTCTCCTGTAACAGCTGGTTAACATAGCACACAGACATGATTTTTGAACTGGGACTGGGGTAGAGTTTTCCACATTTTCTCAACACTTAGGCAAGAGGATCATGCTTCAAACCTTTCTTGAGTGAAATGAATATTTAGCAAACTGAAAGAAGACAAGCAACCTGTGCGAGAAGAAGGGTATTCTTTATCTTTCCATTAAAACAGATTGTTCTTCAGTGAGAAATTTTGATAATTCTAAGCAGAAATACTAAAATAAATTATGATTCAGTGGGTAAACATCAGAATTTTACAATACAAAACCAAGCATGTAATCTAAACTGATTTTTTTTTAGAATCTCACTGATTTCTTTAGAAAACAGCATAAGCTACTTGAGATGTCACAGCATTCCTGCATTTTTCCCTCTAGGAAAATTTTCTCCTCTAGAGGGGAGGAGAATAAGACATACTGCAGATATTGAGGGAAGTAGATTAATTTGCCATAGAAAAATATTTTGTGGCTCTTCTTTAACCAACCTCCTTGGAAAAAGGCTGGATAAATAGATAGGCTTCATGGCATGATTTTAGGACAGCAAATTCAGTGCTGTTGAACTGTAGGGGTAGCAAGATCAAGGACTCTGTAGAAAAAAAACTGCAAAAAGTCACCACAACTAGTCATCTCCCATTCTAAAATAGAATTACCACCTATCTAAAATATGGAGTTAATACAAGAAAGCAGAAGATTTCATTGTGTCATCCAAGAACATAATCATATGTGTTTAGTGGGGGGGTCAGAGAAAGAATATTTAATACCCAGTTATTTACTGGGAAATGTTTAATATAATCATGAAATGTAGTATTAATGTAGTAGTATAGACAACCCCTTAAAATTGAAAAGATCTTAAAACTCTAAAATTAGGCTTTATTTTGCAAAATTAATAGATGACTGAATATGCAGTGCACAGTACCTTTATTACTTTTCCCCCCATTATTACTTTTCCCACCATTAACTGTTATTTGATAAACCCTGCTATTAATAAGCAAAGATAAGGTCTGATTTAAGCTTTATTTTGGTTTAGCTGCCGTAGCAATTTTTCTAATTGTCTGCAGCTAATTTGTTTTATTTATTTTTTTTTGTGTATAGTGAAATCATTGTTTTCTACAGATAGCAGAAACAAGCAGTTCTATGCAGAATGATATATTTATGGTACAAAGGTAATGACATAATGTAGAGAAATAGAACCCTGGTACAACAGCAGAGGTCTTGAGAAATGGGGGTACAGGTTTTGGCATAGAGATGGGCATAGGGTGATAGCGGATGGGTCACAGGATGGCACTTCAAATCCCATGGTAATAAAATCACTCATGGTCAGTTACAGAAATGCAGATCTGGGCAAAACTGGTTTTAGGGAGAAAAAAAAATAATTAGTATCTAGCTACATGTGAAGTGTATCAGGTAAGTAAATTGGCAGGTAAGGTAGAGATGCAGTCCAGTAAAAAACCTGCAGAGTTGTAAAAACAGGTTAGCAAACACAAAAATGACACTAAGTAACCCATAAAGTGAAGAAGAAACTATCAACACAATCATCATATTGCTCCCACTGAAGGACTCCAGATGCTGGTAATTCACCATAATAGAGTCCCCATACATCCTTCAAGAAATTAAACACCAATCCTAAGATCCAAGGAGCAGGGAAAGAGTTAGCATAACACCAGAAAAAGGGATGGAAACAAAGTGCAAGTACAGCAATTTTAATTGCATTATTATCCTTCCTTTTCTATTACAATTAACTGTGGACTACTAATGACTAGACTGATAAGATTTCAATTATAGTAAGTTCTTGAGTTTATATTTATGTAAGGTTTGCCTATTCTTTAGGCATAAATATTTTGAATGTAACAGACACAGACTGTAGTGGAGTAGAAGGAGGTAAAGCAACAAGTTAGAAAAGTCAGAAGCAGATCTGTTCTATTTGGTCTTCATTGTGCTACTACTGTTTTGGATAGCCAGCTTTAATATTCAGAGTCAGAAGTAATGTTTCTAAAATTCTTTACTTGCATACTAATTTTTTCTCTTACCATTTTTGCTCTGGAAAGCAATGGGGAAAAAACCATCATAACATAAAAAGTAGCATTTTTCATAGAGTCATAGATATATAGATTTCAATTGTTTAACCATAGAGGGCTGGTTGCTTGAGCAACACAATGGGTTTGAAATTCAGATTCCTTGATTATTCAACAAAGATTTTATATAATCCAGAAATAGTCACAAGTATTTCATTGTCCATCTGTTAACTTTATTTCATACCAGACCTGCTAGAGTTCAAGAAGTGTTTGGACAATACTCTCAGTAACATGGTGTAACTCTTGGGGGTGGTATAGGTCCAGGAGCTGGTCTCAATGAACATTGTGGATCCCTTCCAGCTCAGCAGATTCTGTGATTCTGTGATCCCGCTTTTGTTCCTGTTTTGTTTTTTTTCTTTTTCCCTTCAGATCTGTGGCAGTGGTTTTTTTTTTTGTTTGTTTGTTTGTTTTTGGATTGGTGGTTTTGTGGTTTTTGTTTGGTTTGGGTGGGTTTTTTGTGACTTGTTTTCTGGTTTTTTTTAGCTTTTTTTGGGGGGGAGGGTACAAGACTGATCAGGAGAAAGATCTGATGTTGATTAGCTTTAGAAAGTGCACAGAAGAATAGTATAGACATCTGCTTGATTATCATCAGGTGTTTCAGCAATACTGCTCAACATCCTATTCAGCAACCACTCTCAAATATTTTTGCTAGTGAACAAAGTTTTTGAAAGGTAGTATTTGAAGCTAACACCTCTATTTTTCTTACACCTACCTTGACAAGGATCTGTTTCACCTTGAATCCAGGACCTGAAGTTGCTATTTCATTAATGATGAGGACAGTGAACTGAAATATGATAAAATTTGCAACTAAAGTATTTAATACTGAAGTATAGCAGGAAAAAGACGTAGATTATTCAGAAAAAAAATAGGAAAAATAATGGTTCTTATTTTAACAAAATCTTCTAAAACAATCAAAACAAAATAAAAAGAATTTTCTTATATAATGCAGATGTTCAATAAGATTTTAATAGTATTTGAGACATAATTAATGTCCACCTTTTATTACCAAAAAGGAAAGCAAATGTAATATGTTCAAAGGAACTAGAATGAAGGATCCATCTTTAAGTGAATGAGACACTTTGATTATCCATGGGTCATTAATTCAGTATGCTTTAACGGCTCTTAAAGAGTTGTTCAAATTCTGAGCATATTTACTGGCTGACTTAGATTATAAATGCATCAATACAGAAGAAAAAAAAATATCCATTTCAGAAAATCCTCTTGGTAGGTCTATAGCTGATTCAGAATATTTATGTCCACTTTTCAGTTAGTGTGGTCATGAAATACATATGTTTTATTTATGGCACCAACTATTGCTCATAATGACACGACAAAATCATTGTTTGAAATTGTTACTCTGCCTGCATTTTTTGAAATTTATACCACATAAAGTCCAAGTTGTCAACTTGCAGAAATCATATTGGCTCTTTTAATGTTCAGATTAGGTGGATTGTAGACGGGCATCGTGAAAGATTACTTAGACATTAACATTGCTACTACTTCAATACATGCCAATTTCTTTCTGCAATCTTCTGTTGCTTCACATGAATGTGGGACATATTTAATTCTGGAGCTTCACTCTATTGATTTTTTCATCCATTCTGACTGACCTTTATTTCTACAGTTATTGCACTATGGTACATACAAGCTCACTGAATTTTTTTTTTTTTTTATTTGCAGTTCCTTTTATGTCCATTCATGCCCTAAAAATTACTGAATCGGATGTGTCATGAAAGAGCACACCTTTGTTGGGGTAAACTCACATAACCACATACCTTCATGATATAAAAAAGGTACTATTAGCATTTTTCCTGTGTAAAAGAAGGAAGCAATTGCACAATGAAGTGGCAAAAATCTTTTCATGGTATCATAGAATGATATGATTGAATTTGGAAGGAGTCTCAGGAAGTCATTTATTCAAATCTCCTGCTCAAAGCAGGATCAGCTCTGGGATCAGATTGAGTTGCTCAAAACTTTGCCTAGTTGAGCCTTTAAGATCTCCAAGGATGGATGCATGACTTTCCTCATTTGAATGACTCCATCATGAAAAAGCTTTTCCTGGCATGTTGCCTGAACCTTTATTTCAAATTATGCTTACTCTCTCTTGTCCTCCTACCTCACAGAGCTGTGAAGGGCTTAGCTCCATCCTCTTCATTACCTTCCTTATGGGAAAGGGAGGGGTGCTGTTAGCTCTCCCCAAAGCCATCATTTCTCCAGGAGCAACAAGCATGGTTCCCTCAGCCTATATAATTTTGATACTATTAACTAAATTTTGAAAATTTGTAAATCTGTTCTGTAAACCTTACGTTTAAAACCATTGGATTAACATGCAACAGCCTTAGGCTTAGATTCAACAAATGATTTATGAGCTTACCTGCTGTGAAAGCTATTACCATCTAATGTTAGCAGTTAGAAGTTGAAAGCATAAATATTTTGTTGGATCTGGGCCATGGCATTTTCTTTCTTTGTTCTCACTTTGCCCTTAGTCATACATCTACTTCAATTACAGTTAATTCTATATTATACGCTATTAATGCAATCTTTTTCCCATATGTCCTTTTTATTCAAACCAAGTAATGCATTGGCTCCTTAAAATGTGTGTAGCCTCGATCAGCAATACATGATTTGGCCTCGGCATAATAGGCACCCAAAGGATATCTATAAATTCCTTATTATGTCTCTTCTCTCCAAGGTCTGTCAACTTCTTCCTGTTCTTCTTCAGCAATTTATGAGTTCCTTGTTGCTTTCTCAAATGAACTGTCATTTCTATACTTTTTTTATCATTAACACTTCTTCAATTCTATTGTCTCTTATCCCTAGGACTATTTTCCTCAAATCTATCAATCATGGAGTTATCACTCTTTCTACTTTTTACCTGTCCAGCTGTCACAGCAAGATCTAGCCAATTTCTTAACCCTGGATCTTATACAACTTTCTTTAGGACAACTCATCAAAAATTAGCAAGAATAAATGGCCCACATCATCATCTTCTATGGTTGTTCAGTGTCATGGCCTTTCAAGAAGTATGTTTTATCTCCTTCCGGTTTCCTGCTGGAGGAAGGGAACTTAGAGCTTCTACTTATTAGCCAAGAAAAAGGGATTGTCTGCAACAGCAGTGTGGAACTGTTGTCAGTAGCACCCTACTTTCTCCACAAATGAAAAGAAGAAGGTACTATTTAGAAGAGGCAGGATAGAAATCTGATTGATGCAGGCAGACAATTGATGCAGGCGGACAGTATAAAGATCCTGGATTATTAAGGAAGAGAAGGTAGATGTGGGGGGGTTGCGGCTCTGTCTGTTTGTTTTAAGCATAGAATTTTTTGTAATTAGACTATGTACTTTCCATGTCTGAACATGAAAACACATAATATTAGCAGCACATCCTCCCTTTTTGATACTAAAGCTGACTTCCTTTTTCTCCCTGTGTGCTTGCAGAGTCTAAAATCTGAACGTTCTCTTTCAGTATTTGCTTAGTTTGAACTTCTGTGTTCTGACATAGAACAGGAAATTGCCCACATTATTCTAGGTATCAGCTGAATTGATGTAGTAGTCAATCTCCATCCTGCTACTCTGTACTGGTTCCTGGTTACCAGACTGAAATTAGACACTTGTGCCTTGGGATAGCTAGCCTTTTTCTCTCTCCCAACAAAATGTATACCAATTGCCTTCTGTGGCATGCAGCATTGTGCACTTCTCATTTCCCTAAGTTTCTGACAGGAGTTCTCTGCTGATGACCAGATGACCAGAGGATGACCAGATACATGAAGTAATGTCATACCTTCTTGCTTAGGTACTCAGGAGCAACTCAGAAAGGACCAGAGATGGGAAGAATCCCCAGTATCCCTAACTGGAAGACATACTTTGGACTAGTAAACATACAGTGTCATTTAAATGCTCAGAGAAATGTGGAGATGAGGAGTAATAAGGTGTTATCTATAACAAAGAACACAGGTTCAATTCACAAGCTAGCTTTACAGCTTTTCATTCATTTTTTCCCAGTACATTTTTCATTTAATTTCAAACTGCTTAATTAAAAGTGCATGCTTTTGTCACTCTGACCTGTGTTTTCATCCAGGCTTTGTATTGTACAATTGATACTAGCCCAGTGTGAACTGCTGTTGGGTCTACTAAAGAGACACAGCATAGTGTGATGATGTTTGTTGCTGCTGAGATTTAATGGCTATTTGACTTGGCAGCTGCTTTCTAAGACATAGTTCTCACAGGGGATCTCTCCATTTCAACAGCCACAGTATAGCCTTCCTCTCTGGTACTGAGTGTCAAACATCTGCTCTCTTATCTTTCCCTTCCAGTTTTCCCTGTCTCTGGCATAGTTTACTGTGGGCCAGAAGTCCCCTATTTACCCCTTCAGGATTGTGGCAGTGGCTTTTTCTTGCTAAAGCCCACTATAACTAGGAATTTGTAGATATTTCAGGAAACACGGGAAACTACTGTGACATGCACTTTTCATTTTTGCCACTATTGCATTGCTACCATTGCATTCCCCTCCACAATGATTCTTCAAGTGCCAGGAGTGATCCTGACAGTGCCACAGGCACTATTACCTGCTGAAGGGATGAGTCAGCTCCAGCATTCAAATTGTACTTATTTTTGCACCTACTTGGCTGCATTTTCAGTCCAGTCCAGCTCCCCATTTCCCTACACATTATATTGCTCAGCTCTATTTCTGCCTTCCTCCACTACACAACATTAAAATGGAGCCCAGGACAAATAGTTGTGTGTTTAGTTTTTAATTTTCACTAGTTCTACACAGAATTTAATAGAAAGGGATTGTCAACTTAAACTACTGTTTCTTTTCTCTAAGGGTCAGTGTGCAGGTTCAAAGTAAAATTTTGCATTACTTTGTACTTATATTGTTACTGATAATTTTCTCTTGACTGGGCTATCCTATTTTTTGAGAAGGCATTTCTTTCTATATACCTTAACTTTTGAAGAAAGCCTCTAAATGGAAATGTGTCTGTGTATTTAATGAGGAGAAAAATGGGTTCAGCAGTATGTAGAAATTTTAGTTTCATGTTTCTTCACGAATTATTACAATTGCTTTCATAGCCCACACTTAATCTCCTTTTCACCCTATTAAGTCATCAAAAGAACCTGTAAGGAAATAAAATACCATATTTTATTGCAATTTATGACCTTATTAGAGGGCTTGTATAAATATATGAGACTCCATTACTTCCTATTAGCAGGCTGAACTCTACCCTCTACCAGTTATGTTTAGGACTGGAATTTGGGTAGATGGCTGTTGTCCAGTAAACCAGTATCTGTGAAGGCTTCTATCTTTGACAGGCTCAGGCATCTAAGCTTTCAGTACAGCATTAGACACAGACTTTTAGATCTTGAGCTTTTGCAAATAAATAACTGTATTCAGAAAAAAAAAATCTGAGTAGGAGGTTTAAGATACTTAAATGCTGCTATGCATGGAAAATCCAATCATACAGTTAAACACAGACATTGGAGGTAATGGTGAAATGCTGAGCAGATGGGAGAAGAGGACATATGTGCCTAAGTGGGTTGTGCAGAAGGGGTTTAAGAAGTGTGTCATGGGCCAAAAGTTGATTTGAGAATAGTGGGGCATCATGCTGGCTTATTGTTTCTTAATGTCAAGTTATAGACTTGACTGATGGATACAGCAACACCTTCCAGTATTTGGCATTTATTTTGCTGACATTTTAGTGTGTAGGTATAGATCAAATATGTTGTCTAAACTTTTTGATGAGGAATGTCATAAATTTTCAGAAGAGTTCTGAAAAGGACTCCAGATATTCTAAAGGAATCCACTTAAGCTGAATTATTCTGAGATGCAAACTATTGTCTCTCTAGGGTAAAATAAACAGACAAACAAACAAACAAACAATTCCACACTCTTTTACACCCCCTTCTTTTTTCTAGTTTTCTTCCTTTTTTGTATTGGGTTTTCCTCCTGAAAAAAGGAAAGAGATGCCAGGCCTTTTAGTAACTTCACAGTGTTGTTCCCTGCCTTTCACAGGAAAAAGCTCCTGTCACCTCCTTAATACAATTCAGATGTTTCAAGTAGAGAAATTATAATCTAGGAAAAGAATGCAATGAAACAATTGCTCCGCCAACAAGCCGGAGTTGGGGTAGAAACAATAGCTAGGTAATTACTGCTTTAATTTTATGTCAGAAATTATATTCAATATTTTATATGCTAAATTCATACGCTTTTTTCTTGGGTCAACTGAAAGAAAAATATATAGAGACTACTACAATTTAGAGGAGTATTTAAATAAAGACATAGGGAATGGTCACCATGATTACAAAAGGAAAGCATTTCCCAGATACTTTGGTTTGTGGAAAGTTAAACCTTGATTGTGGAGGAAGATCAATATTAGAATAAATGCCTATGTAATATTAATTATAAGAAAAAGGCTACACTCAGTGGCTGAACTCAACCAGAGAATTTGCATGTATATTAAAACTCATTTTTTTTCTATGTTTTCTGTTCTGAAGGCAGCTTTGCAAAAGAGTAGGTTCACCAACACTGTAAACTTGCAGGAAGTGCTTTACAGCATCTTTGCACTATGCTTATCCAAAGACAAGGACTACCTTTGGACTTAACTGAAGTGCTCTGTAGTGTCTTTAGAGGCCAGCACATGGAAATTTTCTCTTTTATCTGAAGAAGACACAGAGATGGTACTTACAATAAAGTCTGTGGAAAGATCCAACAAGATGTGCTGGAGAAAGAATCTCAGCAAAGAACCAGACAGCAGGGAAATGCCTCTCTCTGCTTTTGCTGGCCAGATTGCATGTAAAATTCACATAGAGAGGCATGGCATATAAATAAGGCAAGGGACGCAAATTTACTGCAAAAGTTGGTTTGTCTATTGATGTTGCCTCTGTAGCAGTCTCATCCTGACTGTATGCCAAATAGCTCCTGGCAGATGCTCAGCTCAGTGAGCCTACTTTCCTTACCAGCTACTGTTTAACAAATACTTGGAAGAGACAGACTGTGAAGCTATTGATTCAGAAGAGATCTTGCTTCAGAGGTAGATGATTATTCCATTAAGAAAGCAAATGACAGCTACAGGTTCAAACAAGCAAAAGCAGTCTTGAGCAAACCATGCTGATCTTTGGCATGATACAACTAATTAAACAGCTAAAACAATGGTATGGCTTTCAAAAATATTATCCCCTTTAGAAAGGGAATTCTAAATGTTGTCTCTGAGAAGAAGGAGCAAGTTCTCTAAAAATGCAGATACTCCAAAATCTTCACTAAAATGTAGGAATATTGCATGTTACAAACAGTATTTTGAAAAGTGATACAAAGTCATATAAGGTGGTGCTCTGGTTCTGGTTGTTGTCTGTGTAATACATATGATATAATAAATTGTTAGTATATGGCAGATAATAATTGTCCTGGTTCTGGCCAAGACATGGTTAATGTTTGCAGTAGCCAGGAGGGGGCATGGCTAGGACGGGGTCAGGCTCTGGGTGAGTATTTGCGTGTGAATTGGACACCTCTCCTGTACACTTTTCTTATTAATATTGTTGCTGCTACAGTTTATTATTTAATTGATGTTTCCAGTACACTGTTCTTATCACAACCTTTTGTGCCTTCAGTTCTTCTCTCTAAGCCTGCCCAAGGGGAGGAGAAGACAGAGGGAAGAGTGAGCGAGCAGCACTTAGTTTGGATTAGTTTCTGTTGGAACACTAAATGGGAGAATACCATTCCTAAACCAAAGTGATATTTTTACACGCAGTCCAGGATATTTTTTAAGTAGACAGCTGATTCTTGGCAATGATGCCAGGCTATTCTGCAGGATGTAAACTACTGTCTCTGCAATTTTTTTTTTTCCAGAACAGACAAATTTTCATACTCAGTCTAGAAAAGGAAGTTGAAAGTTTTATTGGAGTGAGAGGAAATATTTACTTGAGCCACTCAGAAATTATTTGTGGTCCTCTTAAGGACCCTGTCTGAGGCATCCCATAGGGGTTAGAAGGGAAGACCCTTGACAGAGAAGAAACTGAAAAATAACTAATCACAGGAAAACAATGATAAAGTCTGATCAAGGATTAATGTGGAAACCAGCAAGAACCATCAAGATCACAGAACTTGGCCCAAAGTGCAGCTGTTGTTTGTTGGGTGAATTTTTTGAGTGTGGAGTGATGGAATAGAGTACCTAGTGCCCTAAATATGCTCCCCAGGATATAAGACTAGACTGAAATGTCCTGCAAGTCAGACATCTTCAGACACATTGACCAGATATTTGCTTCACCATAAAATGAAGCCTTCACCATAGAGTCAGCCTTTTGGCAGACAGGGGACTACATCCCTGTAATGAGCCAATGTTAGCATTCCAGTGGAGAACTGTATTGTCCCAGTTTTCTGTGTGCAGAAATGTAGCCCCGGTGCACTATGGCAGACGTTGGTATTAAGGCTGCCAAAATACTTGTAAACCCAAGAAAGAAAGGGAAAAATAACAGTGGACTATAAAATCATTAGAAGTGACACAGTAAAAACTAATAATTTTCCTAACTTGAGCATGGTGTAATACAAATGTTTAGGGGGAAAAAAATTACAGTGGAAATTTGTCTCCTGTACTTTCTTTTATTTTTCTGTACGTACCTCCTATTTTGAGGTATCTTATCTTTAATGTTTTCAGAACAGCATTGTTGTTGTCACACATTTTCAGTTGTCTTTCTCTGAATTTATCCATTTGAGTAATTCTAAATGTGTATTTCTGCAGTTGTTCATACACACGCATTAATCTTCAAGAAAACCTAAGTTAGCTGTGTCCTGACAATGTCTGGTGTTTTTATAGGCTTAATTTTGGTTATTTCCTCTCTTGCATGGATTGAAAATATCTGTGCAACTGTAGTTACTCCCATTAAATGTGGAAGACATGCCCCCTGCACCATCCCCTGCTCCCATCAATGATGTTTAGATTCTTCCTCTGTCAAACTGATAAAAATAGGGAGTTGTGAAATGCTGTTTGTTTTGGCATGACCATCCCTAAGTACAGCTGTAAGAGGTATGACTTGTCATATTTTAGTTAGAGTGGTAACACAAAACCTAAATGATGATAATTTAAATGTCAACAATATCAAGACCAAAGCATGAAAGAAGGAAGACAAATGATCCTAATTATACTTTAAGATTATAGACTCACAGAATCAGATTGAAAAGCATTTTGAGAGATCTAGTAGTTTGTCCTTTATACAGGATAAACTAGACTTAAATCATTCATCTTAGCTATTTCTCTAACTTGTTTTTGGAAACTTCCACTGACAGAAATTCCACAACCTTCCAAGACAAATGTCACCCTCAGTACAGATCAAAAGTTGTGCATAAACTAAATCTAACTTTCTACAGTTTAGGAGTGGTACTTCTTGTCCTTGCTACATGGACAAGAAAATCAGCCTTTGCTTGCAATGTATCCTGTATTTTAGATCTGAATTTTTTTTTGTATAACAAATGCCTCTTTTCTTATACATTTGCTCAGTTCTGATGAGGTAGCCAAATGGAGTCTTTTCATCCTGTCAGGATGGAATTCTCAAACTGCATAAACCTAAATGACTAAATGTGTCTGTCACACACACACTGTTGAAGCTCTGTATTTGTAGACAAAGTCATGTGAAACCATAAGATCCACTGGAAATGTAAGGGCTGATTTAGCTGCCCACACATAGGTGCCTAATGTCATTTGAAACACCCAATGTGCCTGAAATATCCAGATGGGACTGCCAGGTATGACGCAACACTAATGAGAAACCTGCGCTTTCCTGAAATAGCATCTGGAGGTCACTGAATCAAGCCCAGTGTAGCCTGAAGAGCTATTCATTTGATGGTGTGTATATGCCTACTTTCAGGTGAGCTGAATAGCCCTCTGGGCTCCACTGGCTGCATATATTTAAGACTCAGTTCTATTACCCACATACACAGATGTCAAGGGCCATTTGAGATGCCCCAGTATACCTGAGACATGCAGATGTGACCTCAGGGTATGACACAAGGCCAATGGTGATATATTTTTCTGGAGGGGCCCCTGGAGGGCAGACACAATACCAGAGGGTATATCAAACTGTGTTAGGCACCCACTATAAGTAGCAAAGTGTGATAGTACTTTGGCATTTTTCAGCAGCACTTCTGTCTAACTCATTGATTTCAATGTTGTACATATGGTTATTTATATCTACTTTAAAGTGATATTTTGTTCTTGTCCCATTTTGAATTGCAGTCTATTTACTTTTTACTATATTCTCCTCTTGTAAATAATTTTGAATTCCAACCCTGTTCTTCAGTGTGATTCCATCTGGTCTGAGTTTCATATAATTTGTAAATTTAATAAACACTACCTCTATTTCACTGTCCATATAATTAATAAGAATATTAAATAATGCCACTTTCAGAACAAACTTCTGTGGAATACCACTTGACACAACTTTCTGTTTTGACACTGTACCACAATACCTACTTTTTAAGCATGAATCTCCAGCTAATTTCACATGCAACTCAAAATGTTTTGATCTAGATGAATTTTCACTCATTTTGTAGTAAGAACATGATGCTACATACATTACTTACATTATGGTATGTGACAACAAATCCTTTTTCTTCCTCACTACAGATTGAAGTTTCTTTGAAATTACATAATTCATTCTTGACAATCTGTGTTGGCTGTTACTTGGCCTCTTGCTCTCTTCTGTATCCTTACCAAGAGACAGTCTGTCCCACAAATTTTCTGAGTTTGAAAGTATAATGATAGTCTTATAATATTCTCGTAACCTTTGTGTTTGTCCTGTTCATAATTTGGAAACTAAACTGTCCTGCACTAATATTTTTTATTTCTTTACCCAGTTTAAGTCTAAATATCTCAGGGTAAATTTCACCAGGTCTGGATGAATAGTTTATAGACTAGTATCAAAGAATCACAGAACATATTTGGAAGGGATCCACAAGGATCACAGAGTCCAACTCTTAGCCCTGCACAGGACCATCCCCAAGAGTCACACCATGTGCCTGAGCGTATCATTCAAAGAGTTCTTGAACTCTGTCAGGCTTGGTGCTGTGACCACTTCCCTGGGGAGACTGATGTAGCACACAACATCGCTCTGGGCGAAGAACCTTTTTCTAATATCCAATCTAAACCTCCCCTGACACAACTTCAGGCCATTCCCTTGAGTCCTGTCATTGTTTACCAGAAAGAAGATATCAGTGCCTGACCCTCCTCTTCCCCTCATGAAGGAATTGTAACTGCAATGAGGTCTCCCCTCAGCCTCCTCTTCTCCAGGATGAACAGACCAAGTGCCCTCAGCTGCTCCTCATAGGGCTTCCCCTCAAGGCCCTTCACCATCTTTGTAGCATTCATTTATACACTTTCTAACAGCTTAGTATCTTTCTTATATTACGGTGCCCAAAACTGCACACAATATTCAAGGTGAGGCCACCTCAGTGCAGAGCAGAGCTGGACAACCCCCTCCCCTGACCAGCTGGCGATGCTTTGCCTGATGCCCCCCAGGACAGGGTGGCCCCTCCTGGCTGCCAGGGCATTGCTGACTCAGATTCAATTTGCCATCAACCAGGACCCTCAGGTCCCTTTCCATGGCTCTGCTTTCCAGGACCTCATTTTCCAGTCTGCATGTATACCAGAGTTAACCCATCCCAGGTGTAGAATCTGGCACTTTCCTTTGCTGAACTTCATATGGTTGGTGATTGCCCAGTCCTTTAATTTGCCAAGGTCTCTCTGCAGGGCCTCCCTGCCTTCAAGGGAGTCAACAGCTCCTCCCAGTTTTGTATCACCTGAAAACTTGCTTAGTATCCCTTCCAATCTTGTGTCCAAGTCATTTATGAAGATGTTGAAGAGCACAGATCCTAAGATGGAGCCCTGTGGAATTTCACTAGTGACAGGTCACCAGTCATTATTATCCTCTGTGCTTGACCTGTGAGCCAATTTTTCACCCACCACATCGTGTGTTTATCCGGCTGTGTGCTGGACATCAGCTGGCTTCCTTTGATCTACTAGGTGGGTTAATTTGTCATAAAAGGAAATCAGTTTTCATAGGATATTACTTTAATTTCTCAAATATTTGAACTTCATTTGAGTGTTTTGGGTTTGTTTGGTTGGGGTTTTTTTTGTTGTTTCTTTTGTTTTTGTTTGTTTGGTTGGGCTTTTTTTTTAGATAAAGGGATTTTTAAAAAAAAATTTTAAATTTGTTTTTGCCCAAACAGCATTCAAAGATTGACTCTAAAATACATCTGAAAGGATGGTTTATGATTTTATCCTTAATTATTTTTGACAGATGTTTATAAACTTGATTAACGGTATTAATATTGCTAACAGTTGAGCGATGTTTGTCTTTAAACATGGAACAAGGGTCCTTCTATACTACAAGTGATGTATTGCAGGAAATATCTCACCTGCTAAAGTATTCTCTGTAGCAACATTTTAAAATAACAAGCTTGTAAATAGTAAGAAGCATTGTATACATAACACTAAAGTAATGTTAAGGCTGGGTCAGGCTTCCTTTAGTCTTTGTGGAACAAAGAAAATGAAAGCACAAGAAGAGCCTAAGATAGGAATGCCAGGCTGTAATAAAATGGTTTTATCAGAACAGAACTGTCTAGTGCATACCAGATTCTCCTAAAGATGAAATACAAATAAACAACTGCAGATAACACTACATCATCTAAACAGACTGGAAAACAAACTGTTGTATGGCCTGGACAGTCTGTTATACAGAGTCGAGACAGATCATAAACAAAAACAAGCTTTCAGGAAAACTGAGCCACGATTATATATACTTTAGAATTTCAATATGCAGAAAAAAAGAAATACCTTATTAACTCCTGCTGCATAAATACCTTAGGAAGCATCCTGATAAAAAGAAATCCTTCTGTCACATTTGGATATGAAAGAAGAGAAAGGAAATTCAAACAAGCCTTAGAGATAGATATTGGGTAATTTGAAAATGCTGCCTTTCTGAGTGAACCTTAGGAAACAGATGTCATGGAGATATTTCATTCTTAAGGAAGGAATCACCCATAGGTGATTTTAGTTCAGAAGTGAATTAAGGGATTTACATGTTATATTTTCGGAAACAAGCTGTTGAAATTAGTCCAGAACTTCTAGGTAAACAGCAACAGACAGGCTGTACGTAACTTACCATAAGGTTTTGGAATAAACTGGAAGAGCTCATTTCCCATGCTATATCGCTCCTACCTGTTATAATATTTAAGAACTTAAGCAGATAAACTACTCAGTATGTCTGAAGTTTTTAATCTCTGGAGGAAAAGAGAAGAATGCGATGTGCAATATTGCCCTGAATGAAATCTAAAATACATATCTGAATGACTGGCCAGGTACTGTGAGCTTTTAAAGGAATTGGAAAATTCACTGGAAAAATTAACCAAATAAATCTTTTCAGTCAGTAAATATCAAAGAATTTCTCTTCTTGTACCTATATGATACTTTGGTACTTTTGAGAGAACATTTTTTGGAACCTGAAACTATAAATTACTTAAAAGTTTCATTAAAAAGCTTTCTACTGTTTGCATGGTTTATTTGGTATTAAAAGGTAGAGACTTAATTGTCTGAAAAGACAGAAAACAGCTCATGGAAGAGAGGAAAAGAAACAGAAGGAGGTAAAGCTAAACTGATTCCATGGGTTTGTTTAAAAACATGTAGTTAGGCACATTTTTGTTTAAAAACAAGCAAACAAAATATTGGTGTTTTAGTCCAGTGTTAAATATTAACAAATTTTTGTAAAAGAGAATTGTCATTCTCCATCTTGCCCTGTTACTGAGATTAGAAAATTTATTCAACTACTATAACACAGCTCTTGTCCTAATATGAACTGTGCTCTAAGAATGAATGCAGGTATGCCAAGAATAAAGTTTTTCAGATAATGTTTGTTTTGGTTTTTTTTTTCTTTGCAACCCACAAGTTAAAGAATTTTGCAGATAAAGAAGCTTAAAATAACAGCATGATTTATATAGTACAATAATTATTATTGTTTTATCATTTTGCTAGGATAACATAAAAATTGTAAATCAAAAGAAAGATTACACGTTATCTGTGTTTATACAAACAATGGATTTCAATGCAAATTAAAAGAAGTTTAGTTTTAAGCACATGTTCTACTCTTTTCACTTTGCTTTCCTTTGCCTTGCCTCGCCTCCTCTCTTTGCCTCCCCTTCCCTCCCCTCTCCTCCCCTCCCCTCCCCTCCCCTTCCCTT
>VWZF01003409.1:0-69728 GCA_013396755.1 Sclerurus mexicanus | reverse complement strand
TCTTTTTCTTTTCTTTTTTTTTCTTTTTTTTTCTTTTTCTTTTTAGAAATTGTTTTCCTGTGATATTTTATGTCTGCATATGGAGCAAGTGAAAAAAAAATAACTAATTTAATGTCAATGTATAGGAAAACAGTTTTTAATATAATTGACATTTAAGTAATTCAATATTTACTTATATGCCTATCCTATTGATGGTTGAGCTCTGCTGGACTTCTGATTGATGTTCTTTGATTATTTTGATCAGCATAAATCTAGAATTAATGATTAATGAAGACATACAAAGGAAGCACAATTTCTTGTTGGTATTCAAGATTAACTGCACTATAAATTTAGAATAAATATAGCACCTTACAATATGAATTGGACTCATTGTTATTTGATTTATTATTTCTTGGTACATTTTAGCAGCATGATCTAAATCCATCAATTAACCTTAGCTAGGCCTAATACAGTTCATTTAAATTTTGTAATTTCTTATTTGTCTTGAAATTGCATGCTTGTAAATATGTTGAAGTTTGTGATTTATCTAAACAACTTGAAATTAATGATTTCATAAGATGCATACAGCAGGTAACCAATGAATTACGTTTATTTAGAATATGTATTTTATACTTTACTCAGTCTAGTGTCCACAGACCTTGCAGTGTTTTCACACTACCGGGGTTTATCTGCTTTATTTCACTGCTGACAAAGTATGGAATTTTAATCTGTTATTGTAACAGTTTCAAATGAAGAGAAATTTGTGTTATACTTTTATTGCTGCCTAAGTTGCTGCCAGAAAATCTGATTGAAAGTACTGAGAAAGCAGCCATGAAGAAGAAAGCGTAAGCAATCTTCCATTCTCTATATTATGGCCCGACACATATTAGATCAGTGTCTTTTTGTGCAAAAGGCAGTCTGGGGTAATGAATACCAATTTCATGCATGTTACACACTGGCAAGTCTTATTGCTCACCTTTTCCAACAGTTTTCTTAAAAATCGAACTGGATTATGAAGTCTACTCCAGTTATCATATTCTTAGCATGAAGTAAAAAGACATTTTGCCTAAACCTTCCATGGAAAAAACTTGAATTTAAAAATATATTGCTTTCAAAAAATAAACAATTTCTTTTATGGAAAGGAAACTCAGGTGTACAGCTGCCACTCTGCACGGCTAACAGGTCTCTGACTTGAATGATAAGGACCAGGACTGGCCAGCGTGCCACTGAGACACTTACTAAGCAATTTAGATGCAGCTTTACTTACTGAACTCCACATTAAATGTAGATAGATTTTTTTTGTTCAATATATTTTGACTGCATGTTCTCCAGGGCTCTGCACAGATATCTGAGAAGCAATTCATGTGCCTAACATGTATGACCGGTGTCTTTTTAGGTGCCATACAGTGTATAAAACATTCACATAGGAGTGAGAGGTGTGACACGGGACCTAACTGTGACTCCCATATTTTAGAGAGGCATCAGGAGGACAGATGAAATTTTTAGGGTGGCTGAAAGAGCATCAAGCACCTCTGTTCAGTCTCTTGCATCTCCTCATCCATTCAGAGTTTTAGATTACATTTTCCATGGGTAGATTTGGCCACTTCTGGTTCTAGCTACATATGTTTGTGATATCTGTTTGCTGTAGAGGTGATCATAGTGTCACATTAAGCCACATTGTGATCCTTCTGTGATCAGTAGTCACAAAACATGTAAGTGGAGTTGTATTAACTCCAGACCACATATTTTCATGTAAATTTGTCTATTGCCAAATAATTTGAGTAGCTGAATGGAAGTAACAGAACTTCCTCTTCCCTGCCCCCAAGGCTAAGAAGAAATAGAAAATACTTTGTAGATAAGAGCCTTATTGCAGAGGTAGAGCAGCTTTTCCCGCAGAAACATTTTCACCCCAAGATGCTTAGTACATGGCATGTAAGTCGGAGGTGAAGCTGATCTGGGCTAAGCATTCTCCCCATGGCTTTAAATAGATCCATATTTATGGAGCTGTTCTGAAAAAGCAATATGTGTTGCACGTATATTCTGATTCTCATCTTTCTCCTTGCAACGGAGAAGTCCCAGTTTGAGTCACTATGTTTTCCACATATTTTGCCTAAGTGACACAGAATATATGCAAGCAGAGTAACTGCTGACTTACTTTGCAAAACAAAGAATTTTAGTTACTTAAACAGCTGTTCCGCCTTCACCTTCTTCATGGACTATGAACCTACCTCTAGGAACATAATTTTAACTTTTCTTCTCTGGTAACTGTACCCATTCTTGTGTAACTCATGTTACTGAAGTGCACTGAAATAAATATTTCTTTACAAATGTGCCTACTTTTCATCACAGGGTTGAAATTTCATGTTCAATAGGACAACTTTATCTTCTGATCAAAGAAGGCTCTTTAATTAGATATCCCAGAGGATCAGGACTCAGGAGGTCTAACCTCTAGTAATGTTCCTGATGTGTGTCTGTCTGGTTACCTTGGTAAATCATTTCACCACCTTGCGCTTCAGTTTTTCCATTTGTAAAAAGAGGGACACTTTTTTTTTAAAGCTTTGACAAAGAGCTAACTTTTGTTATTCTGCAGACCAATAGAATGTCAAGACCAATCTTATTTGTACCAGAGAGAGGTACTAACCATTTTCTGGATATTTATATCTGTACAGCCTGTTATATTAAATTTTGCAAAATCACAAAAAAAATGAGGATCACTGTTTTCCTCTTTTATTCTAAAGGTTGTAAAAATAACTTATTTCTCAGCAGTGAGAGAAAACACAAAGCTAATTAACAGGAATGGTTTTAAGTTTGAGAGCTTGAAAGAGGAAAAATTAACTGGATTTCTGACTGGATATTCTGACTTACAGCATAACTTACTCAAGGAAAAAGTGTGTGGAAATCCAACCTTTCAGCATCAGTTCAGTTTTGAGATTTTTTGCACGTTATCAACATAGCATTTTTATGCTGCTATTGCTTTTGCCATATTTATAAGAAATCCCAGAAAGTCATGATTTTATAATGAGTGTAAGCCAAAACTGTGCATAGGCCTGAAATTCTTTCTAGTTTATGTGGCTTCTCCATACTACTTTGAATTTTAGTGTTTTTCTACAAGTTTTATGCAAAAGTCTAAATTTAAGACATAAAGTCAAACAAACTAAAATTAAAACAATCTCTCTTTTAACATTTTCTTTTAAGTAAAACAGTGTATTTTTCAAGGAAAAATACTCTACACTCTTATTCTCACTAATGTGTTTAACTGTCTCACCCATAACTAAATTTAGATGTCACTGCTAAGCCTGATTATTCTAGCTCACAGTCACTATGCAAAGGAGTGATTTTAGTACTGCCTTCACCTAATGTTTTAGCTGAAGCTTCCTCCACAGGACATGTAACTAGCTGCATTAAATTATAGTTTGCACAGGATACAAGTAATTCCTTCCTGACTGCAGCATGGTATCAGAGTATACCCTACAAGAGATCTGATTAGCCTTATCATTTTCTTAGCTACTATAGTTTCAAATGTTATTAATGGGTATAAAATTATCTGTCTTCCCTTTTAAGACCTAGTTGAAATGCATTCTCTCATGATTTTCTGCAGTACTAACTCTCTTTGCTGAGACTAATTGGTATAGAAGCATATTTTATAGAACACTGCGTATTTATCTTCTATTTATATTATAATACTGTGGTATTTTAATATACTGTAGGACAAGACATATTACAGTAACTGTTTTTCTACTTTTTTTTCTTATGTTCTATAGTGTATCAATAACCTGATTCAATTCCTTTTCAATATTTCTCTTTTCCTCACTAAATAATTTAACCATTTCCATGGGTTTATCACATGCAAATTCTGCCATGCATCTCAGACACCTTTGCTGGCCCTAACTGGACCTATTTCACTTCCAAATGTGTCTTAATGCCTTTATGTGTAAACTACTTTAGCATAAAGAGCATAATGATTTCTGAGTGGCTGTTGCAGGCTGTGCAGTCAATGGTCTGTGAACTCAAGTTTCTCTTAAGTAAATCAGAAGTGGTTAGGTCATGGTAGCTGTGAAATAAAATACTGGAACATCTGAATTGCAATAGGACTGTAATTATATATTTATTCAGTTAAGTAAAACACTTTGAACTTTTAAAATTTTGCATTATTTCCTGTAAGGTCTCTGACAAAGTTGTCAACATCTGCTGGTTCCATGATCTGCAAATAGTAATTTAAAAGTGAGTACTGACTTGGTAACTCCTAAAGCCTCCTTTCTTCAGTGCTGTTTGGAGAGGAGGGTAATTCAGAACATCTCACAAATAAAAAACAGTAAGCCTTTAATCAGAGATGCAAGAGAAGCTCAAAAAAATCCAAACACATTGTTTTGGAATAGATGAAATCAGTTTTACCTTGTCTAGCATTTAAGAAGTAGCTTCTGCCTGAATTGTATAGATTCTTCTAGTCTTAGTTCTGCACACTTCAAAGCCTGGACATTTGGCGTCCTCCTGCTAAAGAACCAGCTCCAGAAGCCAGGGCTGGATTTTGTGCTATTTACAGATGAAGACATGCAGAGAGGTGCACAGAGAGGCCTGTGATATGTGGTTCCTTTAAAATAAATTGAGGGAGCAAAAAATGCAACAAACCAAAACCAGTCTCAGGATGTGGTTGAACTGAGTTACAGCTGATCTATGTGTCTACTTTAGAATGTCATGAGTTAGGCTTTAAAAATGCCCATTTCTTCCCAAAGGATAAATAAGGGAGCTTTTGAAGGTTAGTTAAGACGTAGATGTCTTTTGTTGACCAAATGAATCCTGTGTGCTAGAGACAGATGTGGCTCAGTAGAATTCTTTGGCATGCATGCTGGCACTGTGTGCCTCAGAGATCAAACCTGAAAAGAACTCCTAGATAAACCTACCATGCACCAACAGATAGCAACTTTCCCCCGAAATTTAGCAGAAGCCATTTTTTTAAAAGCAAGGAAAACATAATTGTGGTGGTTGTTCTCATCTCTCATCTAATGGATTAATATTTTCTTCAGCCCAAATGGCTATCAAAATGTATTCTCCAGCTACCTGGAAAGTTTCCTCAGTATCAGACATAGAAGAGTATGCAACAGGAAGTGTTAGGAAAAGGAATAAGTAAAAGGGGTAAAATAATGCCACTTTGCAACATGCAAAGGGATTTTGAAAGATTCATTGTACTAGATAGGAAAAGTAAAAAAAAAAAAAAGAAAAAAGAAAAAGAAATTACAAGAGTCATGAGCAAACACAGCATTAAAGCCTTAAAACCTAGTCTTATAGTCCTGGGTTAATTTTTGAGTATAAAAGTAATGAAAAGAATCCCTGAGGCAGGATATAGAAGTTAAAGAGAGTACCATTTCCTATACAGGCACTTTTAGTAGGCCTCCAGGTTATTCTTTTGTTCTGGTCATTGTGTGGCAACTTCTGAAGAGGTTTCTAGGCCTTAGATACTGAAAGTCATTTCCAGAAAGAAGGATGACAGATTCTACCCTTGTCCTGGCCTTCATTGTTTTCTTTCAGTCAGTGGGTAGCTCACAAGGTGGATTTGTGATTGCCCCTCCAGTGTTTCTCATGCTGACATTCAGCAATACAGGCAGATGAGATGGATTCCAAGTATCTTGAAAATATATACTCCAACTGAAAAACCTGACCCTAAAATGACATCTCATCATGACAAAAATTATATTCTTGCCTCCTAAAAATAATTCTGTAATTGGTAACTCTTGATACTTTTCTGTGCAGGATTATAAAAGGAATGGGTTTGGTTTCTTGTTAAATATTGAAACTGGGAAAGTCTTGTAGATATTCAGCAATTCCAAGTAATTTGCTTAGGGTTTTTTTTTTGAAAAAACAAAGTATCAGTCTTGGGGAAAGATGTTAGAAAAATTCTTTGGCATGATTTAATTCTGCCTTCTCTCTCTTGTCGGTTTGTGTAGCAGCCCATGCAAAATAAAAAATATGAAGGTAATTAAATTCTTGAGTTATATCACTGAAATGACAATTATGAGAATGACAGAGGGTCACCTAATGTTATAATTAATATTACTAGTTAGACTACCTTGCATCCTGAGAGATGATAAAGAAACAAATAAATAAATTATGTCTGTAGAAATATTTGCTACTAAGTCATAAGAGGTAGAACTCACAGGTGAAGACAGGTATAAGGCTAATTTCCAAGATTTTGCCAAATACTTTTAAAACCTCGCCTCGCCTCGCCTCCCCTCCCCTCCCCTCCCCTTTGGAACCATACTTGCACTTGATGGGCCAGTTTAGCTGTCAGTGTCTCTTTTGGGTTCTCTATGTACTTCAGAATAATTTCCAAACTAACTGTGCTACACTGTTAGTTGCAAAGATTCACACTCTTTTCAGATAATTTTGTCTGGCCCAGAGTGTCACAGCCCACTAGTGAATTAAAGCTGTGTTTGAGTTTTCTCTGGAAAAAAGGGATAACTGCCTTGGAAATGCTCAAGTCTGAACTTGCTAAGCTTTTATTCCCCAAACTGAGTGAAAATGGCCACTGCTTATTAAGAAGGACCTCAGATTTCTTCTAAATTCCAAATATGGACCTCACATAACTGTCCCAGGCTACATTGTTCAAGGGACTACACTGTCAGTTTCAATAGAAGAGATGATTGAATTACAGACCAAGGAGAAGTTCTGTGGATTCTTTTAATTCATTAGTACAGAAAGATTTGCTGCTGATTCTCCCTACTGCTCAGCTCAATACTTTGTGAAAAACCAACAGACACAGTTCTGAAGAACCGTATAAAAGGAATAGTGATGTTTCTTAAGGCACCAAGATTTTTCATGGTGCTATAGAGGCTGGGAGACTGCAAAGGGGGAACCTCCTTAGGGAGTTACACATTAAAGACTGTTGTCCGGTTTGAAATGTGAGTGGACTTTATTTGTGCAAATTTCTATTGAACTAAGTGTTCTGGAAGCCTTTGTTGAACTCAGGGACATGAGGACTGTAGCTACTACTTTTAAACTAAATTCTAATACATTCTCTCTTCTTCTCATTGTAAAGATGAGAGCAGAAAGGAAGAATTAGATGTACTTTTCTTCTTTTTGGAGTAGATAGTGTCATGGAAGTTAACTTCTCAGTCAAATTCATAGTATATGAAAGCAAAAAATTAGCAACATGCCACACAATGCACTGCTTTGCTTCATCTTGAACATCCCATTCACACAGGCTAGAAAAGTGCTGTGTTTTCATACATATGAAATCATCAGGAAAGACTTTGTTTGTACTATTTTTTTCCTTGCTGTTTGTTTTTGTTTGTTTGTTTGTTTTCCCAGGAAGAATGGAGTAGAGATAAATAAGTCTTTCAGTATTATGATACTTAATTTCAGCATAATTATGATTAATGGAAAGAGGACAGCTAGATTTAAATAAATTAGACTGATACAAAAGGCATGGAAAAATAAACCTCTCTAAAGTCTTAAAAACTCTTAAAATATCCTTAAAAACTCAGTGCAATTGAAATCCAAAGAAACAGGAAAACATGAACATAAATATGCTGCTGACTTACAGGTGATTTATTTGTTTTCTCTGTAGATGGCTTTGAGAATCCTGGAATTTCCAGATCATAAATCTAATCCTGGTAGATACTTTGGAGTTAGGATAAAAGTATTCCTAAATATGATCTAGTGATCAAAAAATCTATTTTGACAAGTATATGTAATTCTGAATTTCAATGACCTTCACGTGTTCTAAATGAACTTCCAGCATTCATAATAGCAAGCTCTCAATAATTATCACCCTATTAACCATTCAGGTTCTTATGCCTTGGGAGGTCTGAAGTTTGGAAATTATATCTAAATTATTGTCTCACAGTCATTAAATACTGTTTCCTGTATTCCCTGTTGAAAGAGTATACAGTACCGCCTTGAATTATTCTCCATTCCTGAACATCTAATGAATATTGAACTTGAGTGTGATTTAGATGGCTTTATGTGTGCCATGCTATTGTAAATAAATAGGTGTTTTAACTTCACTAGTGCACAACGTTAAATGGCAGAAAACCATATTTGCGTTTATATACATGCTAATCAGAACAGTGTAATCAGGGATACTAATGTAAAATGTTAACCAAGAGCCCATGTGTTTGCAGAAATAAATAAGAAATCAATAGCAACAATCAATAAAAGATATCCTCAATGTTTACTGTCTGTTGTGTAAAGTGACGAACTGCAAAAACTTACAAAATAGCTGTAATTCTCTTCAACCAGGTATTCAAATAAATTATTACCTGGTAAAATAGTCATATATTCTCTTTAATAATTTTTTTTTTTTTTAGTTCTCTTAACAAAACAATGAAGAGCAGGAGATCTTGACTGACTTAATGTATTTAAATTTCCCTTATGGAGTACTGGATTTGAAGTGCTTGGGCTTATAATTGAAATGAATTTGATGGTTCAGCTCAACCTCTAATGGATTACAGTATGACTGTCATCAACTTTATATTACAGCAAAAAGTGTCATCTCCTTCCATATTTAGGAACAGCTGAAGTCCATCTTTTGATCCCAGAAAGAATGCAGAGAAGGAATTAATATAAATCTTTATTCAGAAGAATCTATTTGCTGAGCATCTACTTTCTGAAGAAACATTTGCAAATATCAAATTAACCACAAGATGTGAATCATAATTTTGCAATGCTAGAATGAGATGTTGATATGCAAGATGTTAGAAAAAAATTGTTCTGCTGTTCATTGTCCCTTTTTCTCTTTTTAATTTCAGATGCTTTTTGAATCCTGCATCTGTAAGTGGAACTGTGTAAAGTATGAGTGAAATTGCAGCTGAAAAATTAAAACTTTGAGACAATAACACATCCAGCTTTAAGAAGCAGATTAGCTTCAGCAGTGTCTTTGTTTTCCTTTTGTAATATGTCTTCACTATCTGTAAGTGTGACATTTTCTGGAAAGACTTTCTGGAATTAGATAATGCTAACATAATAGAGGAGGATAGTCATGTAAAGTGAGTTCACTAACATCATTCACATTTTCAATCAGGCAAAAACAGCAGTGTCAACATAACTTCAATTTGGTATGATTCCTGCTTTGAATTTCAGGAGGTACTTGACAAATGGTTCACAAGTAACTATTCTTAGAAGCTGTATGTCACATCACTAGTTAAAGATATATGTGGAAAAATAGTTATAGTGCTTAATTAACACACAAACAGGAAAAAGAAGCAAAACTAAACTAATAAAATTATTTTATAGGACTTGTGATTTCATCTTTAAGTTTTATAAACTAGACTTTTCTGTTCTGCTGTGATACCGATAAAATTTCAGTTTCTGTGTTTTGAATGGTACCAGGCTGACCAACCCATGAGTTTAGCCTACATATTCAACAACTCAGCTCTTGGTGCTTTTTAGCTGCTTGCGTCAAAGTAAGGAGCTTGATATCAGAAATCCTGAATATCACAGAATCACATAATAGGCTGAGTTGGAAAGGACCCACAGGGAACACAGAGTGGCCCTGCACAGGACCATTCCCAAGATTCACACTGTGTGCCTGAGAGTATTGTTCAAAAGTTCCTTGAACTCTGTCAGACTTGGTGCTATGACCACTTCCCTGGGGAGCCTATTCAGTGCCCACCCACCCCCTGGGTGCAGAACCTTTTTCTAATATCCAACCTAAACCTCCCCTGACACAATTTCAGACCATCCCCTTGGGTCCTGTCACTGGGCACCACAGAGAAGAGATCAGTGCCTGCCCCTCCTCTTCCCCTCACAGGAAGCTGTAGACTGTGATGAGGTCTCCTCTCAGTCTTCTCTTCTCCAGGCTGAACAGACCAAGTGCTCTCAGCTGCTCCTCATACGGCTTCCACTCAAGGCCCTTCACCATCTTTGTTGCCCTCCTTTGGATGCTAAGAGCTTAGTTTCTTATATTGTGGTGCCCAAAACTGCACATAATATTCAAAGTGAGACTGCACCAATGTGGAGCAGAGCAGGACAATCATCACCTTGAAATTCATATGGTTGGTGATTGGTCAGTCCTCTAATTTGTCAAGGTCTCTCTGCAGGGCCTCCATTCCTTTGAAGGAGTTGACAGCTCCTCCCAGTTTTGTGTCATCAACAGATATACTTTGCTTAGTGTCCCTTCCAGTCCTGCATCTAAGTCATTTATGAAGATGTTGAAAAGCACAGGGCCTTAGACAGAGGCCTGTGGAACCCCACTTGTGACAGGTCACCAGTATTGAACCTTGTGGGACACTTGTTAAATAACTACATATATATAGAAAAGAAGAAGAAGTTAATAAAATGTTGTTATCCCTGCTCTCAGAATAAAATATGAACTAGTGTGGGAGCTTGAGAATTTGTTGGTCATAAAAACTGAATGGCTGCATGGGTGAGCTTGTAGCAGAGGAAAGGAGGAAATGGTTTCCTAGCTTGCAATAGCACTGTTCATTACCAGCTTTGAGTTACAGGATCTTACATTTTGGTTCTTAAATTAAAGAGCAGAGCCAATTTACTCTGGGAAATTATTGGAATAAGTGCTGTAGCTGACTTTAAACCTCAAACATATGAAGCTATCAGTTTTCAAGTGTTACTAGCCTACAGGGACGGGTTGTAGAGATAGAGACATGCCTTCCAGATGGACTAGCACAAAAGTGATGGTCCACATTTCTCTAGATTGAGCAGAAAATTCCTGCAGAGGTCTGGGACCTCTTCCATTAACACCATTTCCAAAAACTAGAACTAGAACTAGAATCATACCAAACTAAAACTAGAACTAGAGTCATAGACTGATGACAAATTGTGTTCCAGAAAAGAGAGCAGAGCTGTGATGGGCCACATGAGTATCATATTGGGTCTGTCTGAGAGGAAGTTGATGTTCTCCACAGCAGCCCTCACAGTTTTCTTTATATACCCTTCCTAAGAAATATGGAAAATGACATTAAAAGCTACAGCCACTAAAAAATGACCAGGGGAAATTATTGTTACATTACTTGAATGCATGACCTGCTCTCTTTTACTTCTAGGGAAGTTTTCTGTTTCCCACATGAACTCAATATGTTCAGGAGAAGAGTAGGCTGAAAAAGGTACGTGAAAGGAAGTATTTAATTTCCCCAGGTTTCTGAATAGATATTTTTGTTTGCTAAATTTACATCTAATTAAACACCTTGTATTTGAAGTCAGTTCCAAACATCCCCAGCTACAACACCATCAGAATTATGGACAGCAAGATACTGTTGGTCTTAATGTCAGTCTCTTAATCAAAATACCTTCCAAAATGAACTTTCATGGCTTTAGCTCCTGATTTTAGAACAAGCATAAGAATGACCAATTTCTATTCAACAGCAGCCACAAGTATGCCTATTTTCATGGGCTGCATGTTAGTATTCAGGGTTCCTCAAAATACCGAAAACTCCCTAGCAAGAAAATCTGAGCTAGACTAGTTACTAAATGCACCTAGAGCACACCTTCAGTAAAAATATAGAGAGAAATTAAACATGCTGTCACCCAAATCTTGATTTTATGAGATAGAAAGATATTATCTGTCTGTCTAGGCCCTCTGAGGATTGTATTCTGTAGAAGGCCTTAAGCTCAGACAACAGACTCATGAATGCCATAGACTTTTATAGCCACTGTAGCCTTTCACACATGACACAAGAATACATTGACATGAATTCCAGGAAGATATTTGAATGACACGAAAACCTTTCAGTGTTCTAGCAACCTCAAGAACTAGACTGAGATTCCTGCTTGCTTGCTGCTTTGTAATGTGCATTTCAAAACCAAAGACCATTTTCCTATTGTATAACATGTACAGGTTTGTGTCTGCTCTAATACTCTTGTTCTGAAACAGTTTTCATGAAAATATTTTTTGTGAAGCAGACTATTTTTAAATTGATGTGTTCTTTTCCTTCATGTATCTCCACTACCAGGGACCCTATTATATATTTTTGCTTTCAGCCTGTGCTTCTACATGCCATCCCCACATCATTCACAGACATTTGGTGAAAGCACCCAAATCTTTCTGATATCTGTAATTCAGATCTTCCATTGAGTAACAAATACACCTTTACATACACATCAATGCAAAATTCAAGCAAAAGACAACGGAAGAAGACTAGAAAATTCAGTGTTGTGCAATACTGGTTCCTAAGGCCACACTTGTCATACATTTAAACTCATTTACAGCAGTGATGACCACGTGATTATCATATTGGGTCTGTCTGAGATGAAGTTGATGTTCTCCACAGCAGCCCTCACAGTCCTGTGCTTTGCATTGATAGATGGAAAGGTGTTGATAACACACCAGTGTTTCGGCTACTGCTGAGCAGTGCTGGTACAGCATCAATGCTGTCTCTCCAACATTCCACCGTCACCAGTAGGCTGGAGTCAAGCAAAATCTTGAGAGGGAAGATAGTCAGGATAGCTGATCTACATTGACCCAAAGGATATACCATACTGTATGATGACTGTTCAGGAACAAAACATAAGAGAAAGAGGAGGTGGAGTCAAGGGGGAGGAAGAAAGCTTTTATTATTTTAATGTCTGACTGCCAGAGCAACCTCTATGTCTGGCTGAAGCCCTGCTTCCTGGGAAATGGATGGACGTAGCCTGCTGGGAAGTAGAAAATAAATCTTTTATTTTTGTCTGATTTTGCTGTATTAAATTGCCTTTATCTTGACCCACAAGGGTATTTTTTCATCTTATTTTCTCCCTCTCCTGTCCTGCTCAGGAGAGGAGTGATAGAGCAGCTTGGAGGGCACCTGGCATCCAGCCAAAGTCAACCCACCACAAGTATGGACAATGCTAATTCAAGTTTTCATCTCATTTGTTACTATAATATGACATTATGTAATAATTCTGTGCATGAAGGTATTCCAAATAGTCAGTCTCTCTTAGTGGCATTGGACACTGGCTTTGCAGTAATAAATTGTTGACTTCTTGAAAAAAAAATAATATTTGCCTAAGATTGCTAGTAGAATGAACAAAATTAATCATCTGTTGAAATTGGAGATCTTGTAAAAGACCTTCATATAGTAGTTGCATTCAGAGCATTTACAGAAGTAGAACTCTAAATTATGAAGAAGATATATTTAAATGAAAAAAAAAAAGTAATACTTTTGATAAGTCTTCAAGGGAATTAATTTTAGAATAAACCCATGCAAACTATACCTATTACCTGCCTGAAGTTCTTCTGTCTCTCAAAAACCTAATGCATGGTAATTTTTCTGTATTGTATGCTACACCAGTAAAACGTGCATTCTTCTTAACACATAATTAGTTCTCTTGGGTCTTACACAAATTGCAGTTCTTATACACCTGTGGCTAGCACAAAGTAAATTTGAGAATTGAAAGCTTTAAGATCATGTCAATCTCTACAAGCTGCCCACTTGTGATAAGCATAGACTTGCCCATTGAATGCTTTATGGTGCTACTAAATAAATAAATTAATAAATCATCCTGCACTGGAACACAAGATCCAAAGATGTATTAATTCTAGATTCTAAGTTAAAACACACAATCCATTGCAAAATATTTTATACCAATACATCCATGTTTAAGACATTAGTGCTGAGTTTAGAGCTGGAAACTGGGGAATTGGGAACTCTGATCTCTTGTGAGTTTCACAGGAAGATAAATGAGGAGAAAGCTCTTACTTATGCTCACCTGTTCACCCTTGAAGAGGAAGTCTTCTATATGTTTCCCCAGTTTGATAGGTATGAGATACTAAAGTAATTACAGAACCTATACCAGAAGATTGGTCAATGTTTTTTATCTTAATAATAGCAAAAAATTAAGAATAGTAATGTTTCATTGGATGGACCAAACCTACTGTATATATGGCATTTAATTACTTCATAAGGACCTTGTAATCACTACTGAGCAAGCCAGAAAAGATGAAACGGTGTCACGATCATCAGAACAAAGTATGAGTGATTAATGAAAAGGTGCTGTCAGTTTAGAATTTTACTCCCCAGCTTGGATGATCTTGTTGTTCTGTCTCAGTGACTAACTGTTCTTGGCTAGATCTAACAATTCCATGAAAAATTTCTTCTGTGAGTTCAGAAGTATCCTTCTTTTCTAGATGACTGGTTCAAACCTCAGAGAGGATTGAATTGCTTTGGTCTGTGTTAAAAAAGCTTGGTGATACATTGCTGTTGACTCATGAAAAGAAACATCGGAGTTATGGCTGTTTGCAATATCTTTTGGAAATCTTAGCCAAGTAATCTAGCATAGCTACACTCAAATGTTGAGCTGTTATCTTTATGGTAAGCTTAATTTTCTCTGATTTTTAAATGCAGTGTTTTCCTGAGAATAAAGAGAGAACATCACAGGGCAGTAAACTGTCACTTTATTAAGTACTGCATTTGCTTTTGAAAATCTGCATTTCTTATATACATTCCTAAAGTCTATATAGTAACTAATCACTCAAAATGGACTTCTATGTGTATATGTTCCCCATCTTACATTGTCACTATATGAACAGTGGCATATTGTGGAATTTGCCGTTTGCTCCCCACGTGTTAGAGTACTGGGATCCAGTAGATCAAAAATAAGACCAGATATGCTAGACTATGTGTGTACGAAGCATTTTTAATTATTCACAGTCATAGCAATATTAAATCAGTCTTTTGAAAAAATAAGAGGAAATACCTATTGTCTATTTGCTAGCTGTTATCACCTTTTTGTTTTAAGAAAAGAAATGCTCAGAAAAAGTGGAGGGGAAGAGGTTGGAAAGTAGAATTTTATTGTAATTTGACAGCCTTGCATTTTCTGGAATTCCTATAGAAATATATAAAACAGTAATAAGTATTTTAAAAACTCCCTTGCTGTACCTCAGTGAGCAGATGATTTGATACAGTGCAGCTAATAGACTTATGTTTGTCCAACTTTTGAATTCTCATCTAAAAATAAATTCCATTCCATTCCATCCCATTCCATTCCATTCCATTTGCCCATTTGGTCCCACTACACTGAAGGTTTGTTTTATGGTGGGAGCAAAAGGAATGTGTCTGTTTTTATGTATGCAGATAGTGTGTCCTAAAATTTAGCTGGAAAAGGTCTTTGGATGCAGTGGAATTAGCTTTGATGTACTAAAGTAAGCCCTGAAAGTAGCTCGCTTTTAAATACATGCTTGAAATGTCTGTTGTTTTCATATTGAAAGTGAAAAACCCACTGACTCTGTAAGTGATGGAATTTAAAAACTATCTGTGCCTGGTGCCTTGTATGTGAATCTATGGCAAGGCTTGCAACAGCTTATGGGGATGTTCTCCCCTTTCGCCCCCCTACGTATTCCCCGAGATGCCTGAGAAAGAGCCACATGGAGACCACAGGAGAGGAAGCAGAGAGAGAGTTTATTAACATGGATGAGGGTATTTAAAGGTTTCAGGGGGATTCTAGCTACTACCAATGAGAATCTAGGGATAACAACTAGTGGGAAAGGGTTAAATAAGGGCCAATAGGGGAACTTAAACAGAGACCTTCAAGGATGAATTCCTGAAGGCTTAGCTAGAGAGATAAGAGGTTTCTCAGAGGGTTTGGGGAAGAAGAAGGGTGACACAGTAAAAAAAAGCACAGGAACTCCGTTTTACAACACAGTAAAATCTTCAGTTTTTAAGGCATTTTGGCTAGCTTCTTCATCTTCTTCACTGGCTCACTTCTCCCATGTTTTTTTCCATTTCTGAAACTGCAGGTCCCCTGCCACAGAGGCTGTTTAGTGTGTAAATAAAAGAGTGAGATAAAGACCTCCATGGAATTACGTGATTAAAAGATGTTAGAACTAGTGGAGCAAATCCAAGCCAAAATTATTTGACTTTCCCTAAATTGATTTGGAAATTAGTAAATTAAACAAAAAACCCCCAAAAAATTAGGAATAGAAGACAATTAATATATTTAAATTTCAATTAAAGAAGAAAAGAAGGAGCAAGGAAAGTGGATATGATGTGGTTGAGTGGGAATAGCCAAAATGTGTAAAGCTGCAGAATGAAAGAGTGAATATAAGACAATCTGTCTGTGAATGGGGAGGAAAAGAGAAGAAAAGTAGAAATGCAAGTCCTTAGACAAGGACTAAATCTAGTAGGACTCAGCACTAATTTCTACTGCGAGTTGAAAGGATGTTTCTAAATGTCTTTTGAAGTACATAAGAGTTTTACTTCTCATTTGTCTGAAGCCAGTGCTATTTCAGATCTTTACCCTCATTGCAGTCCATTTTGAATCAGATTCTGCAACTTGGTGTGTGTTAGTCTAGATATCTGCTCAGTATACTCTGTGGTTCTTTAATGCATATTCTGAAAATGTCTTCTACTAAATTTCCCACTTATTTTTGTCATTAACATATATTTGAGTGACTTGTACATGATTTATCTGTACTAATATAGGCACTTTGTAATTAGACATCCAAATCTGAGTTAGATCCCTGATTTCCTTTACAGTTGATTAAAAAATCTGCACACAAAGATGTCAATTCATTTCATCTTGAAATACACATTTAAAATATGCTAGATGTATTGCTTTCCAAATTTGCCTATTTAAGAGTTTAAAATTACTGGTTGAAACTTTTGTATGAAGCTCAGTCAAAAAAATCTTTCTGTTTTTGTTTTGTTATCAGCAGTTCCTTTCTTTGACCAAACATATGTTTGCTTTTCAGGAATAGGGCTGACTTTGAGACTCATATTTTACACATTTAATTTTACCTATTTTCTTCCCATCTGTTATGTTATCTTTTAGATATATTCTGCTAAATGTTTTTCATTTTGAGTTTCTACTTATTTCTTACACTTTTGTCATAAAATCACTTATATTGTGAGAGAAGCTTCCAATAACAGTTGTAGTGTTTGAGCCTCTGAGGTGCAGTGAAGGCAAAGTAAACCAGGAGTCTAATAAAAATTATAAAATACAGAGTATGTAGGACCTTAAATTAAAAATGCCTGAGGAATAAGGCTAATTTAACATGCAAAATACCAATAGAAGTCTCATAAGCTAGAAGTATTCTTTTCTAAACCCTGCTTCGAGGCAAGCAGAGCTTTAAAACTGAGAGCTATTACCTATGGGTCTCATATGGTTACATTGAGCTGGTATCTCAAGTTAAGTGTCCTCCTTTATGGAATATCTGAATGAGGCCAAAATTCCGTGTGTGAGCCTAGTTACCACTATGTTATGCAAGTTTCTAAGCTCTTACACTTCCATGTCTAAAACTCTGTATTTTCACTAGAGACCATTTATTTAATTTTCAATATGTTCCCACTCCCATCACTCCTCACTCCTTTTAATAAAATATGTTCGAGTCCTTCCATTTAACTGAAAACATTGTTTTATGAGCAGTAGTGAATGTGTCAGCTTTCTTGACTTCAAATATTTTATACTCTACATATTTCTCAATAAGATCTCACCAATATCCACCTCTGATTTAGTTCACCTGTGAGGAATAAAGAAAACAGGAAACAATCATTCAACTATGTTATGCTTTCTGTGATTGTGTACTACTTCCCTATTTTCAATAATCTCAGTGAGGAATTGAAAAGACTTATTGCAATGACTGCATGCCACTGACTTATTTCCTCACTTCTTTTGCAATAGATTGCTCATTTTAAGTTTCTCTTTAATGAGATGGTGAGTACCCAGTACAAGAATATATGTTGTTGCTGTGCTTGTTGAATAGAGATTTTTCTGAACTCCTAGCTGTGAAGGCCAGCTCTCTAATTTAAGTCTGAGACACTCATGTTTTCCATTCTATTAGTCTCTAAACTTTCAGCCATAAATTTGAGTGGAAGCACAACTGGAGTTTATAGCTCTTGAGATAAAATCTCATGCTGTTAAATTTTTTAGGTAAAGAGCCATTTTCTGCTGCTGGGGGTGTGAAACTCAGACAAGGCTGTTGCAAGGTGTTTGTCATTCTACAGAGATGAGAAATTATTGATCTGCCCTTCATACGGCAATGGAAATGGTACACACTAGTTTCTATTCTTTTGATTCTGCAGCCCCTCAGTCTGTGTTGCTGGTACTAGTCTTGTGCTTCATAGCTGAGGGACTACAGAAATCACCAGCTATGTAGTAATTCACCCTCTTCCTATATAGAGATGCATCATGAGAAACTTCCTTGTTCAAGACAAATCAGCAGAAGAGGTAGTCAGATCCCTGGAGTGTAGGCCCATAATATCTGGAACATCTATCCCGTTTACATTCTCTAAAATAGAATCTCAAAAATCAACTATAAAAGGTACTTAAATGGGTAGTGTGACCATCCTTCCTGTTTGCCCTGGTTGAATTCAACCTGGAAGACATTTCTGGATTTTTCTGTTTTCTCTCAGTCACTACTCCTTTTTTATTCTTAGGCAGACTTCCTGAAGCTGTGTTGTACTCTGCAATTATACTGTCCATAACTGCATGAGCTGCAGCTAATTAATATGTTATGCAGTGTACACAAAAACATAGCTAACAGTACAGCATTTACTAACAAGAAACAGAGAGCATAGATCTGTGTATGGGTTAACATCAGTCAAACAGTTAATTTTTTTTCCAAAACATCTACTTTACTTGATAAAGCAGTCCTCTACCATGTGTTCTTCTAAGTTCAGGCATAAAGGTGAAACTAGTTATAAGGACAAGGAGGCAAGGAATTGATTTACCTTTCAACCTTCCTTCCTCTTTTGAAAAAAAAGAAAAAACAACAAACAAATTCATCTCACTTATGGTAGTTCAAGGTATTTTTGGCACATATATAAATGTCTTTTGCCTAGAAGAAAAATGTGACAAAAGTGCAAATAGTAAAAGACAATGCTGAGCATGTTTGTGCTGAGACCTAGCTTGGGATACAGGGACAAGGGCTGTGTTCATGTTTTCAAAGGGAGTATACACCTGCTTTAGGGAAATACTAACCTACAGGTGCATTGTACTTCATTTCAATAGATTCCCACTGATCTGATTAAAAGGTGCTATTCCACAGCCACATTATCTCATTCGCTTTGAAAGGGAAAGCGGTGGACTTGATCAAAAGAAGCCTCCCCATGGCTGCATTCTCAGAGCCGCTCTCACAGCAGAAGCAGAGGATGTGAATGAGAATTGCTCTTTGTTAGAATTGTTAAATAAGTATCTGATAGTGGAAATGCTTCTTACCTCTTATTTGTACTCCAGTCTTATGGAAGAATCAGTAGTCCTGACAACTGTTGATAATGTCTTCAACTCTCCCTTCTCTCCATTGAAAGTTCTGTCCGTGAGGACCATAATATTTTATTAGACTTTCTTGCTGCCTTCCTGAAATTAGTAATATGGTTGGTTATGAGTTTGTTGAATAGATCAGAAAATAAAATTGCAGTGTTTCCTCATATTCATGAAGAGATGGCAAATTAATTTTGTTGCTATTAAGAGATCATGCTTTTCTTAGACTTATTTAAACCCTGGTTGTTTAGAAGTGCTTATGAATTATGCCAGAATTCCTAATTTCAGGATGAACAGTGATTTCATTGAAATTAAACTGTTGTCTCTTATAAATTTTGAGCCACCTAAGAAGAGATTCCTGTCATCTTGCTGCACTGGAGTTCAGCTTTAGAATACCTAATTGTCATACATACTGTAAGTGCAAAATACCACAAGAATGAAAATTGCTGTCTTTAAGACTCTAACGGCAAACAGGTTATTCAAATACAATTGTATGGCAGAAGTCTTAGTCCAAAGATCTGATAAAAAACATACTGTATGCTATAAGTAGGCATATCTGAAAAACACACCACTTTCCATAGCCATTACGATTTCTTCTGTTGTATATCTAAACACTTTATCTCTTCAGGAGGTTGTAAAATCCTGTATGTCAGCAGTCTGCCTATTCAAGATCTTCTGATTTTGTTGTGGTGGTGGTGATTTTGTTGTTGTCATTGATTTTTTTTTTAATTTTTTTTTTTTTATTTCTTTTGCTTTGAGATCCTTCAGGCTGAGAGTTATAACCTAAATATTAATTATTATTTATTGAAAAACGTGTCAAAAATATTACTAGATATTATCAGCTCCTCAAACCTGTAGTAACATTATTAATACCAATATACTTCATGACTAATTTTTTAAAATGAAAATTAATTTTGTAATTTTACAACTTCATTGTTAGACTTCCAGTACTTTATGTAAACTTTTACAATTAAATTAGGAATAACACCAACTCGGAGAAAAAAGACTATTTCAATGGAAATCTGAGGCTTTCACCTTTTCATCTTTTCTTTTTTCACTTTTTCACCCTTTCAATATCAGATTTGGGTTACAGACTATATCAGCTGAGTAGAAGTGGCCAAGGCAGAGCTGTGATATAGATATTTGTCCTGGAAATCATAGAATCATTTAGGTTGGAAAAGACCTTTAAGATATTTAAGTTCACCTGTGAACCCAGTATGGCCAAGCCTACCACTAAACCATGGCATTAAGTGCAACATCTCCATGTCCTTTAAATACCTCCAGGAATGATGACTCAATCACTTTCCTGGGCAGCCTGATTCAATGCTTGCCAACTCTGTGAAACAATTTTTCCCAATATCCAATCTAAAGCTCCCCTGGTGCAACTTGAGGCCTTTTCCTCTTCTCCTATCACTTGTTACTTGGCAGAAAGACCAACCCCGCCCTCACTACAGCATCTTTTCAGATAATCGTAGAGAGCAATAAGGTCTTGCAGTAGCTTCCTTTTCTCCAGGCTAAAGAACACCAGTTCACTCAACCACTCCTAAGACTTGTGCTTCAGAGTCTTCACCAGCTTTGTTGCTCCAAAATCTCAGTTCTTGTAGTGAGAGGTCCAGAACTGGATACAGGCTTCAAGGTAAGGCCTCACCAGTGCCAAGTACAGAGGGATGATCATTGCCCTAGTCCTGCATAACACACTAGTTCTGATACAAACTAGAATGCCATTGTCCAGTACTGGTGTATGAGCAGGGCACACGCTGAAGCCCAAGATTTGGGTGGTAGAGCTCAGTCTGGGAAACTGAATCAGTTGTGGTACGGAGCTTACTGACATGGTACATGGCTTTCTGACAAGGAATGCTATTAATCTTGAGTCAAGCTGGCAGGGTGTCAAGTGAAAAAGGGATATTTACTCAGATCCCTAATGTTTGATTAGTCTGTCAGCACCCCAGGAAAGCTGTGACCCTTGTGCCCAACCAATCTATCAGTGTTCCATTATCTGGGCACCTTTCTCTGAGTAGTTCACTAGATCAGAGGGCAGTTTGACTGACTTGGTCAGGATCACACACCAACAGAGAGACCTCCTCCTGGGTCTCCACACCTTTACCCACTGCCAGCAACTGCTAGCACCCTTGAAGGCTCACATTAACAGTTTACAGAGTAACACTCTACTAATAAAATTGTGTCAGGTCAAGCTTAAAGGATTGCCAGTGAAAATATCTGACTGCAGAAATCTATTCAAAGCAATATACTAACAATCTGTAATCCCCAATGCAAGTTAACTTGAGATAATAATTCCGTGTGCATAGAGTATGGTTCTTACCCAGGAGGTGTCCTTATAAGGAGCATGTTCAGTCTGATGACTGATCCCAGAAGTCATAATGGAGCCTTCCCAAATTTCTCCCCATACTTAGTTTACATACTTAGCTTGATCCGTTGGAGGTGGGGAGAACCCACAAAATAAAAAGTTCAATGGGTTAATATACTTTCAGTTTCAGGTGGGAATTGCAAGGTACCTCCCCTGGCAAGGACCTGTACACTGATGCAACAATGTGGCTTGTGTGCAGTCCTCTGGTGAAGGCTCCAGAAATGAGTGTAGGGGCAATTTGGGGGTCTTTCATGGTTTCTAACCCCTTCTAAGACTTGACAGCTGCCTCTCATACCTGCATAGTTGAGCCAATTATGCCTTATCAGAAGGGTTGAATACCTTCAGACTTACGTATGAATGTCCTGATACCTCTTCTGGCAGGGAGTTTTACACCTGAGCCTTATGAGAAAGGAGGACATTGGCAGGATTAAAAGCCTTATCCAACCTTTCAGGATCTGCTTCTTACAAGCCTTTTCCCTTATCTGACCCAAAAACCAGCTTGTTGATGACATCAGTCCCAAATTATCAGGGATACAGCCAAACACAGGGCTACATGGCTTATCTAAAGAAAGGTTGGCTTGCCATGGTCATCCTCCTGCGATGAGCACGCATCCCCTGTGCACCTGGGCTGTTCCTAGGTAGATCAGAGGTTTTGCCACCACACACCCAAAAAACTCTCCTCTCCCCTTATGTTGAGGGGTGCAAACATGACCTCAGCAAAGCTTTAGCAAATGGCCGATTGTCTGAGTCATTAACCATTAACATTTCAGTCTATCACTACACCACACCCTGTTTTCCTGCCATGCAGGCTTCTGGTTTCTCACACTCCTTAAGGGCTTCTTTTATACATGGAGTGTGGTTTGGCTGCCACTGCTGCCTGAGCTGCAGACTCCTGCCCACTCTCTTGGCAACCTGTTAGGTTTCCCTGGTTCAGGAAACCCCTCTATGCACTGTGCTTCTGTAGCTGCCTGCCTTGTTGACTGACAATGGACTACTGGTGAGCAAAGATATGTGAATAAGATGGAGATTTTTTGGCTTTCATGCTCAAAATCAAAAAAATTTCTTGATTTGGAGCTTCCAGGTTCAGTTGCCTGTTGGGAAAGTAAGAAATAGTGATCTGTTCACATGGCAGAAGATGTGTTGAATGCCTTGGCAATCAAAAGGAGAGAGCTGGACACTGACTGTGAATGCTCTAACAAAATCCATGGACATTCGTTTCATGGCAGCTGGGACTCGTCACTGTCATCACAGATATAATTAACACCAGCCAGTATCTTGTTCCATAGCAGTACTAACCTATACCATTATTTTCATATTCATCAGTGATTCTAATTCTTTGATAGCAAAAAATTTAGGTCAAAAGCCAGAATCAAAAATTTCTAGGGTCACAGTGGATAATGTAACCTTTCCTGTATTTTCCAAAGTCAGAGAAAAATCTCTGTCAAATGTAATTTACTCTAGTCAGTCAATCTCATTATGTGGTCAAAAGGTGGAAATATAAGGCAGGGACAAGGAAGAAAATTTCTGACAACAAGCAGAAGCTGGAGCACAAATGTTTACACTCTCCTATCCAAATGCTGGTAAGTCAGAAGCTTGTCTTCCACTGCAGTCTGCCTTTGTTATACTTTTTTTTTTTAATTTTTATGGTCTTATACTGTCAACAAAGCAGATTGTTTGTGAACTGACTGTCTGAGTACACAGCTCATACACTTGCACTACTGTTGGATTTTTCATTCCGTGCATATTTGGAAAAAACTGCTGGCCAGTTTTCACAGGCATGTCTCTCTAGTAATTGCATCTGATGCATGACTCAGACTTTGCCATTTACACACATGTTTATTTTGATACATTGCTGAACTTCTCATCTTTTGAGGGACAAATGTAAAAATAAAAGGATTTCTTTCCACAAAAGATCAACAGACTCAGCACTGTACCTGAGTTTAAATAAGTTTACAATAGTTGTTAAGCAAGCTTCAAGATGATGTTAGTGTTTTGAGCTAAAGTAAACATGTTAGGTTTTTAGGGGCTTTTAGCTATTTCCATACAACAAGCAGAACCCTTATTGACTTCTGAGGTCTTGATTTATAACTTATATTAATATTTGTTTTAATTTCAAGAGATACTGATTAAAAGGTGTAAACGGCATATAAGTTTGGGGGTATATTACTTATACAATCAATCTCTATTGAAATTGATTACATAGTCAGTGAGGGAGTTTTCAGTAATGAGTAGCTTGCAGCCATGGTTTGTACTCAGACTTCCTAGGCAAAACAGATACATGTAGATAATCCATTTTGCCTCTGTTTACTCTGTTTTCTGAAACATCCTATGTGCTCAAAATATTTTATTGGCTTGAGAAAAAAAAAATAAAAAAAATTATATTGTTCAGTACTCCTAGAGCTGATAGTACTCCTAGAGCTGATAATGAATGTAATATCTTTAGAAATCCTGATAATCTTCATGGTTAATTTCATATAACATCAGTTTTTAGTGATATTTTCTATTTTACTCATTTATTGGTCTTGTTCTTAATGTTTTGAACTAATGTAAAGTTAAATTTGATTAAATACAGCTTAATTAATTTAGTTTTTCCTCAAAACTCCTAAGTGAATGTAACTTACTGTGTTTAGATTGGCTTACTGACAGCTGTATTAGTTACCAAAAATGGAGGGGGGCAGACAGAGAAAGAGAGAGAGAGAGAGGGAGAGAATGCTGACTTAACTTGTTTCAGAAGAAATGGAAAATCTTTTAGATGATAATGATGAACTATAATGATAGGTAAGAAAGCAAGCTACAAATTATCAAGTCGACTTTCAATTCAGGCTGCTTTGTAGACTTCATCAACACAACCCTCATGAAGAGGGCAGATAAAAGGTGAACAGAGGTTCTCAGTGCTACCCTTTATCTCAGAAAATCTATTGCCACCACCTCAGAAAGATTATTTTGGTATATGAGGAACACTGAATTATTTGAAGAGCTGATACATAGAGTGAATGACAGACTTTGCATACATGGTGAGACATTTGGGGTGATTTCATTTGTATTCCTGGGGGAGAGCTGAGCTGTTCTGCGAGGAACTGAGAGTGCCCATATGCCAAAGGTACTCAGCAATTTATAGAGCCTCTGAGTCTTTGAACTGAATCTTTAATATTATACCCAGCTACAGAAGAACAGGCAGGCTGGATTTCGGCTGGAATATATAAAAGAGAAGGCAGCAAAACTGCTCTGTAGAGTGACCCTAATAAGACTGCTTTAGGTAGGTGGTGTGAGAGGAAAAGGTTCTTTCAGTAGAAGCAGACATTTTTTACTCCAGTCACAAAAATCAGATTCCAACTGTTGTGCAGTTACACATCCATGACATACTGATGCATATAAAGCACCTCTGATAAAAAAGACAGGTGGTTTGCCACAAAAAAAGAACCTGTAACCTCCCCTTCCATCCTTCCCAGTGATAACTCTGTGTTCGACCCTTTCTCAGACCCTGGCGAGGCTGTTCTGTTCTTGCTGCAGGACAAAGGTGTGTTCCTTCCTCCCTTCCTCAGACCCAGACACATAAGATTTTTCTAGCTGTTCATATGAACTCTGAAATAAATGGTATTTCTATTAATCGGGAAAAAAAAAAAAAAGTATTGTTGGCTTTCCTTAGGCTTTGCCTGACCTCTGTCTTCAGCAGTAGGAGGTTATATCACAGATTTAAGACAGAAGAATCATAACAGGGCATCCTCTTACCACCTACCTCCCACAACTCACTGATATTTTCCCTGCATGTGTAGTACTTTCTGAGCACTGCTTTTTATTTGGCTTTCGCTGAACTATTGTCTGACTGATTCAGTGATCTTTAGAGTTAACCTATCAAAGCAGTTAAGATTGTTAAATCAAAATTTACCAGCCTACTCAAATTTGCTTGGTACATTACCTACCTAATGATTTTGCATTGCATACACTGTCTTAACTTCTAATTCAGGAAGGTCATTTGAACACCAAAGAAATGTGAAATTGTTTATTGATTTCTTAATTATTCAGTGCTTGTGGTTACTTCTTCATGTTCCACTATGTTGTGGGGCTTTTTTTCCACTTGAAAGTTTAATAAACAAAAATATTAAAAACTAAACAAAACAGTCTTTAGGAACAAAGGGCAAGACTGTGATTTTGAAATCTTGATCTTCAAATATTTAATCTGTTAAATCTTCCTTGGGGGTAAATATTTCCTTATTCAAGTAGTTAACTTTAATTTTACAAGTTTGTATAATGTGAGTGTTACCACATACATATATGTATGTATACATATGTACCAGGATTCATGTCTATGGTAATGTATTGAGTCTGACTGAGACGGAGTTAATGTTCCTCACAGCAGTGCTCGCAGTGCTGTGTTTTGCATTGTTAGCTAGAAAGGTGTTGATAGCACACCAGTGTTTTGGCTACTGCTGGCACAGCATCAGCACTGCCTCTCCAACATTCCATCTTGGGAGAGGACACAACCAGGGCAGCTGACCCACACTGACCAAAGGGATATTCCATACCATATGTCTGTTCAGATATAAAAGCTGAGAGAAAGGAAGAGGAAGGGGCATTCATTACTTGTGGTGTTTGCCTTCCAGAGCAACTGCTATGCATAATGAAGCCCCAATTCCTGGGAAGTGGCTGGACGTCACTTGCTGATGAGAAATAGAGAATAAAATATTTTGCCTTTTTTTCCTTTTTTTTTTTTCTTCTTTTTCTTTACTAAACCACCTTTATCTTGACATGTGAGTTTTTTTCCATCTTGTTTTTAACTCATGCCCCTGCTGAGGAGGGAGATGACAGAATGACTTGACGGGTAAGCGGTGTCCAGCCAAGGTCAACCCACCATGGGTACAGGAGCAGGGCACAGGAAGGAAACTCTTGAAGCTGAGGGCTACTGCAGAGTCAGACTGCCACAGAAAACATAGTGCTGAGGCAGTGCTGTTCCTTGTTGCTGTGTGCAGTTGTGAGGCAAACCTTACAGTTTCACTTATATATGAATCTGAAGGGGCTGATCTTGATCAATACTTTCTATGGAGCAACACGCATAAGTAGTGATAGTTATTAAAATAGGATGCCTTTTTCAAAGAGGTTTCCAGCCCAAGTATGACTTTATATTCTGTTGCTGCCTTGTATTTCTTACACTTGTAATGAACTAATTTTATTGAAGCATCTTTTGTGGAACTGCTGAACAACTAGACTATTAACCTAAAAATGCTCAGTTCAATTAAGAGTGTCCATTTGCTTATGTAAGCAGAAACACTAATTTTTGGGTTTTTTTTTCCTCTTGATTACGTTTTAAGTTAGTGGAATGTCAGTGACTCATAATCTCTAAAATATAAGAAATGCAACACTGGACATTTACCACATTCTTTGCTAGAACATCTAATAGAATAATTTACCTAATTTATTTGACAACTTTTCTTCAACTTTTTTTCTTTTTCCTTTTTTTTTTTTTTCATTACTAGGCTATATAAAACTGGTCACATAAAAGTCAGCAAATTATTTAAGTGAATTTGACTGTGTATAGTTGAATGATGTTGATGATGCTGTTTTCATTTGAACCTCTAATTATGGCTTGCCTAGTTGTTTCGTGTTCTAATTATCATACTTCAAAAGAAACAAAGAAACTGAAAAGTGTTGTTTTCTCATACAATCAGTACTTACAGAAATTTTTCTCTACTGCAAGTAAGATGAATCAAAGGACATCTTGGACTCAGTGTCCAAAATGGCATGAAACTGTAAAACAATATTTTCCTGTCATTTGATCTATTGAAAGGTGACAGAACCTTTATTCAGACAACTACATCACGTTAACTAATTTGCTGAATAATGGTTCTCATGAAAGTAAGAAATCATTTACATTGGCTTGATCCAAATACCATTGCCATAAGCAAACCTGGTCTTCAATATCCCTTCTATTCCATTTCTTGGTTCCTTGGAGAGTAGCACTCTACAACTGCACTCTACTGCCAAATTATGTACAATACTAGTTTTGTGAAATGAACAAATGCTACTAAGGAATGAGACCATTAAGCTAATTTCAATTTTGACCAAGCCAAATTTTGATTCAAGCCAAATTTAAGCCCAGGCCCTATAGAAGAGACAGGCAAATATATCAACTTATGGTACTATGAAACTTGCTCCAGAGCTGGAAGATTTCAATAACATTTAAAAAAAAAATCTCTTAAGAATAATTTACAAAACAAAAAACCTCAACTATCAGTCCCTGTTCATTTACGGTACTGCTGTGACCTGTAGGCTTTATTACAGAAATGTGTTTTATCTGGTACAACTTTTTCATCAACATGTGTGGTAAGATACTGCTTTTAAAGAAGGCATCAGGATATAATTTTGCCAGGGTCTCTGTGCATAACGAAGTCTATAATTCTTAACTGATTGTGCTTTAGCCATGGTCCTGTAAAGCTCTCTTACTGAAATTCAGTAGGGGCGTAGTCTACAGAGGTCTGACCTTATGTGCCATTCATACATATAAAGTGTTATGTTAAAGCAGATATTTAACTAAGGCATTAAGATGTCCAGCTGTTGAAAACTCCAAAATCAGATATCTGGTTCAAGACCCACAATTCAAGGCTAGTTAGATAACTAAGTTCCATAAGCCATGCACAGCATAGTTATTCAGTGCTTTTACATTTAGTAACCTGTTAAATAGTAGGGCATATTTGTCTACATGTGTCTCTCTCAGGAGTGAAGAAGAATATGTCTGTGAAATAGTTTTACAGTCTGAAGCAGCTTTCTGTATTAAGTCTTGGAAAAGTATTTTTTCCTTGGATTGTTTCTGTCTTTTTGATCATTGTATATTATGAAAATATAAATAATCTTCTGCATTAATATTTTAATTCAGATCAGGTTTTTTTTTTGTTTTTTTTTTTTAATTTTTCCACTTGCCACACAGTGCAGTGTTTTAAAGTTCAAGAATTAGATTAATTTTGAATTGGACTGAAAAATGGGCTACTGGAGAGTAGCTGATTAATATATGGTCCATGCCACTAGACTATGTCCTGCCTTTTGTAAAATCTACTGAACTGTTTATTGTTTGTGTGACTATTTTGCTCTAAGGGCCCACTTTTATTGGACCATGTTGCTCAGAAACATAGTCACAGCCAAATACAGGAGAAACCTCAGGTTCCTGCTGTCAGCTAATTGTATGAAAATTGGACTACAGAGCCAGGACTCATTTTGCTGGCTGGGCTTGGATTGGATGATCCTTTTTTTCTTGACATAACAGTGTTTCAGTCTCAGGAAGGAACCAGGAATTCAAAAAATATTGGAAAGTCTTTTACTCAGAATGGTTTTTTTTAAGCTGTAGTTTAGATGTTTTGTTGTAAAATCCTAAATTCAAATCTGCTGTGTCAGCATTGGACCTAATGGACTGGGTTTTGACCTCCTAAGTAAGGACCCTACCCATAAATTACACAGTGAAAAAGCCCCACTACTATGATGTAGATGTTAGATAATTTTCTAACAGTTAATGAACTTCTGCCTGAACCATGGAGTCTAGACAAGATTTTTCTGAACTTTTCTGATCAAAATATCTGCATATAATTAACAAGGGCTTCTGAGTGTACAATATAGATAGTATGCAATTCCATCTGTATTAAAGTATTGTTGTTTCATAGAACACTGAATCTTAGCTAATAGTGTTGAATTCCTAGTATGTTTTCTTAAGACAAAAGATCTGGGTATATCATTAAGAAAAATAATCCTAGGGAAAATAATGAAAGAATTGGAAAGTTGGAAAGTATTTTTCGTATATAGCAACAAAGACACTGGCTACTTTTTTATAATAAAATTTACAAAAGGACTCTGTTCAGCCAACAGAAAGCTCTGTAGTAATAAAAAGACATGTGGAAGCATCAATAAAATATTTAAATTTGATTGACTAGAACACATAAAGAGTTTTTATTAATTTCTTTATTCTTATTGTCACCAAAGTAACTAACATATTCTACTAATATTTTTTTCTTTACATTTGAACTGTTCATTCAATTTGACATGTAATCAGTAAGGCTACTCAGCAGATAGGAAAAAGATGGACTTTTTACAGAAATTAAAAAAAAATATTAGATTATAAGGCCTAAAGAATTTTTGATGAGTGGCTCTTTGTACCATGCCCATTACATTATTCTGTGTGTGAAGATACCCTGTGTGGCATACAGATAATATAGAAATGCAGTAAATAATGTTTCTCTATTGTTTCTGCCTGCCAAAACTTCCTACCAAAAATTTTTCTGTCAGCTCTTCTGCTAGAAGTTCTCACAAGAGCTACCTGCTGGAGTCTTCCTGCCAAAAGAGCTGCTATGGTTATGTCTGCAAAAGATCTGAATAAAGCTACTTGCCTGGAAACCGCTACCAACTCCTTTGAACACTATAAAATAAAAGAGAAACTTTGGAAAATCAGGGGTGAGCAAAAAGAGAGAGAACTGGTTACCATAACCAAAAATCTCTCCCTACCTCCCCGTCAACTTTTCTCACTTTCTTCTACTCTACCACCTTCTGCCTACCTGCCACCAGAGGCTGAAACTCTGCCAGCCTGGAGAGAACCGAGACCAACCATGCCACATGCATGAGTTATATTGTATCCTTCTACCCTTACCATATTTTTGAGGGCCAAAAAGGTACTGACCTGGCCCCGCTTGGCCCGAGATAGCCTGCAACACTCATTGTTGCACACACCTCCTGGCTGCATTCCAGAGAACTAAAGCTGCTGAAAAAAGGCAGAAACTCCTCTCCACACTGCCCCCGCCCCAACTTGGCAAAAGGTAGTTTGGGTGGTAAGCTTTTTCTTTGCTTCTAAAAGTAATCTTAGCTTTTTCCAACTTTTTCTTATTTCTTCTCTTTTCATCTGTTAGCAATTAATAAAATTGGGTTTTGGTATCAACAGATAACTTGTGTGAGTTTTAATTTTGCTCAGGGAAAATATTGGAATCTGAAGTTCTTTCAGCAACATTTAAGCAGACTCTAACACCATGGCTGACATTAAGCATCTAAACTATTTGCTTAAGAAATGAATGCTCTTTTTCTATGCTCAGTATAGTTAATGGAGAAAGAAACTATATCCTTTGCAGAGGTTACTCAGCCCATCATGATCCCCTTGCTGTTTCCACTGTGTAGAAGGAACGTACACTGTTAAATTAATTGTTTTAATTAGTTGCCTAAATCTAAACTAGGCTATTGAGTTTAGGGTATTGTTCTGGAAAGAATTCACCAGAATAATCCTTGGAGGCTTCAATATTTCACTAATATAGTAGTTTACTTAAGGAGCAGTATTTAAATGTAAGAGATGTCAGAAAATGTTTCCTCAGTTCAGTAGGAACCAAGTTTTCTTGGTGGTAGAAGTAGTTTTCTTTCAGTATACATGAATATGTACATGCATGTGCACATTAAAATAAAATTATGTCTACTTATAATAATTTTGAATGTGTTTATCTTTCTTTGATGTTACTACTTGGAATTTTATTTTTCTCTCTCTGTGTGTTTATTGTTTATAACTAGTTTTAAACCAAGACATTCACAAATAAAAAAATGCAAAAAACTGTGGACAGTGTACTGCAGTCAGTGCAAAATACTTCAACAAAACTGTGAGATCGATATGACAGACTGCCCCTGAATTACTTGTAGTAATTATTAGAGTTTAATTTGAAGGAAACAAAAGATGTTGAATTCATCTTCTTGACTTAAAGACCAGTTCCCCAGTTACTTTTGAATTACAAAGATTGGCAACAGCTGGTAGTGACAGCGCTTAATTTAGGACTGTAATGGTCAAAGTGCATGTCCAGTCACTAAATGCAGTTCCTGAATTGCTAAAATGTGAGTCAGCTGTATTCCAATCTTTAGTTAATTTGTACTTTGGACAGGTAACTGAGATTGAGAGAAATAATGGCTACACGCTAAATGGATAGTCCTCATTTTCTGGATCCAATGAGGGATGAGTCTGACAAGTGGGAACAACCAGTGCTTGTGTTCAGTTATATTACATGTCCACCAAAAATAATGAATAATAGGAGTTTCAGCTAGGATAGAACAACACTGTTGTCTTTAGTGTACTGGTACTGAAGTAATTTGTAAGAGCCGTTGTCAAGGCTTTGCCCCAGCCAGCAAATAAGCCCCACACCACTACTCACTCACTCTCACCCCACAGCAGGATGAAGGAGAGACTAGGAAGGGTAAAAGTGAGAAAACTCATGGGTACAGTTAAAAACAGTTTAGTATGTAAAGGAAAAGCTGCACATGGAAGCAAAGTGAAACAAGGAATTTATTTACCATTACCTATGGGCGGGCAGGTGCTTGGTCACCTCCAAAAAAGCAGGGCTCCAGCACATGTAACTGTGACTTGGGAAGACAAACGCCATGACTCTGAACATCTCCCACTGCCTTCTTCCTCCAGTTTTATATGCTGAGCATGATGCCATATGGTCTGGGATATCCCTTTAGGTGTTTGGAGCCAGAATATCCCAGCTGTGTCCCCTCTCAGCTTTTTGTTTACCCCCAGCCTCCTCACTGTGAGAAGCAGAAGAGGTCTTGACTCTGTGCAAGTACTGCTCAGCAGTAACATAAGCATCCCTGTCTTATCAACACTGTTTTCAAGAGAAATCCAAAACACAGACCCATATCAGCTACCATGAAAAAAATCCAACCAAAACTAAATGGCATCTAATGATGGCTTGTAGCTCTTTACAGCAGAGCTATTGGAAATAAAACTAGAATCCAGGACCTTGTTTCCAGTAGGTAATCTTAAGATGAAAGCAGCACACATCATTTTGCTTATCATAAAGAAAGGTTATGTGGAGCAAATGGGCATCTTTGGAACAAGTGGTGTCCAACTTTGTGGCTTTGTAGCTTCTCCATGTTGCTGAAGATCTTATGTTTATGTGGCATAGGAAACAACAGAGCGTCCATTATACATTTCAAATAAATATTGGAAAATATACAGCAGAATCAAACTCCACTGATATTTCCAAGGCCAGAAACCTTGAGCAAGAGCAAATAGGCATCCTTTTTATTTATCACTTGAATAATGATGTCTACCAACTTCTGCAAAAGCCATTGTGTGCTTTTCGTGTTTGTCAGATACTACCTTTTTGATTTTTTATCTGAGGGTAATATGGGTAACTTCTTTAGCTAGTGAAAATATTTGGCTTCTAACTCTTCTATGAAAAAGTTTTTCTTTCTAAAAAGGGATAAGAACTAAAATGCTGGAAAAAGTAAAGTTTGCAATGTTTGAAGACATGCCAGCCTCACAGAGGAAGAGGGATGACCCTGTTATGGAGAATGAAGGGAAAAAAGAGGCTAAATAAAAGATGTTTGCATAATGTTTTAATAGGCAGGTTCCTTAGTAAGAGTGTGCCTTTTCTTTAACTTCTTGTGTTGTATAAAGAAGAGAGGAATTCAGTGCTAGATAGATTGGAAATTGATTAACATTTGAATATTTATTTCCAGTTAAATACAGTTAAGTATGCTTGTGTTAAGCAAACAATCTACCTAATTACTCCTAGCAAGAAGTATGAATAATTTGACTCCTCCTTGGCTTAAACGACAAAAAAAATTCATATGAATCTGTACAAATTCTACTACATTAATTTCAGTAAGTGCATAAAGACCTAAGAAAAGAGTACCTTAGTTAAAGAATTATTCCAAAATAAAAAAAAGAAAAATAGGATGAAGAATATGTGTCCAAATTCATATAAAGTGTCTTTCCAGAGGCTCTTTGAAGACATAAACAATTTTTCAGTTCTATTCCTCAAGAGGTTAAGGATGTATTAATGATTTTCTAAACTGAATAGGTTCTGCAACTCTGTGATCCAAGAATAAAACTGAAATCACATCAATTTACTGTAACTTTCAATTATTGTTGTGGGAATAATATCAAGAAGTATGATATTTTAAGGAGAGAAAAGGGGGAAAAATAACTATTCACATTTCTCCTCCTCTGTCATAGCATAGAGGATAATACACAGAACTTGAAAAAAGTGGATCCAGCTGTGACACTGACACACTGTGTCACCATAGACACATTACATAAATATCTATAAGATAAATTCAGAATTGGTCTTTGGAATATATGCAGAACCAATGGGTACTTAAAGACATTAAAAACTTAAGCTGCAACACTGAGAGTCTTCATTATTCTACCCATTTGTCCATTGGTGTCTTGAAGCACTGCATTTCTGCCTAAATCTGCCTTTGAATATGGTCTGCTAATCTTTCTGAGAATATATCCATAATGAATAAAGATGAATGAAATTCTCTTAAAATGCTGTGGTTTCTGCTTTTTTCTTGCCTTTTTTTGCTTTGGTGGGGTTTTTTTTTCTTTGTTTTTGTTTGTTTTGTTTTTGTTTCTGTTCTTTGTTTTGGGTTGGGTTTTTTTTTGGGTGGGGGGGATTGTAGGGGGTTTTTTTAGTACAAATAGTGAAAGAATGGACAATGGTAAAATATCCTTTATGTTATTTTAAACTATGTGAAAACATACACTCAATTCACTCCTCTGCCAAAGAAAATTACAGCCCATATATCCTTATATTTATCTGATACTGAGATTATTGTAGTGTTGCTTACTGAACATTGAGAGTATTTATGTTTCATCTAGGGGAATTCTTTGTCCCTTTCTTACAAAAAAAAATGTGTTGAAAAGAAAGATTAATTTTCTAAATATCAATCAGATAATCCATAACAATCAGACACAAAATGTCTATTATGATAGAGATAGCTTTCCAAATGCAATAAATAGTATGACTATCTCAGGTTTTTTCTCCAAACAGACTGAACACTCAAATTCTTTACCTTAGTTCATGTATTGAAATGGATATTGTGGCTAAGGGGCACTACATTCTGAAGCAGAATTTTGTATAGAAAATGGATAGTGAAAGAGATTCTACAGAAAAACAATCCTGAAGAATTTCAGGCTATAGTAAAACAGCTTTATTTTTAAATGATGATACCAAATCTATTTTTTTTTTCTCAATCACCTGATTTTGATCATCGGACCTTGGCCAGCAATCAGTCCCAAAATAGCATCCTCCTACTGTTCTCTTTTTAACTTTGCCTACTCAAGTTCATACTTTAGGAAGCACCTTGGCTTCAATTTTGAAAATGAAGGCTTTCTCAAAAAATTAGGCTTGCAACTGATCTACATTTTCAAACTTACCCTTTTCATTAGAAAGTGTTTTCCTCCAAACCACAGCTCTCTTTATAAATTTAATGTAAGCCAAAATATAGTTTAGATTCAGAAGGAAAGGAAAAAATATCTAACTGAATAAGCAAAATCTCAGGATACAAGAAACCCACGTCTAAATTATGACAAGGAACTGAGTTTCCACATGAGGGTTGATTACTAGAATCCTTAAAAGAAGATTTTTTTTTACATAGAGAAACAGTTGCAGAACATTATGTTGTTAAACTATCCCCTTTCAACACTTTTTATATTGAGTCATGTAAAATTTGCTGAGTCTTGTTTTTGTTTAAATGTGAAATTAAACTAAACTCTGAAACCTTAAAATTATTGCACAAATAGAAGGTTTGTTTTTCAGTTAACGTTATCAAGAATGAGGAAGAATAAACCTAAAGTTCTGCTAATTAATGAGAAAAATTCTAGTGAAAAACTTTTTCTCTGGTATGCTTGTGTGTTCAGGGTTTTCTTACATTTGAGTTTAATGTTGTAGGCTTTTTTAAGAACAAAATTACTGTTTCAAAGAGTATATTTTTTACCATGTTTCAATCCTATGACTGTGCTACAAGTTAAGTGACGTGTCAGATACTGACTGCACCTGAAGATTCTCTGTTTGTAACTGGTGCTTTCTGATGTGGGAAGAATCAAATTCTCAGATCCCTGAATCTGGATTGGATGTTCCAGAACATCCATATTCCAACTCATCCCTTACAAAGTAAGCTGTTCTGCACAGCGGTCAAATTATATGCTGCAGACAAGAAAAGCCATAGCACATAGTCAGTTTATAACACATTTTAAAGATCCTTTTCCTTACTGTTGTAGTCACCAAGGTAAAATATTTAGATATTCCATTTTAATTTATTGCCTACCTTGTCCTCAGGAGCTGTAGCTTTCCTCTCACTTTCATTATGCTTTATAAAATAATAGAGTTAGTTGATTTGACATCATTAAAATGTCTTGCTGATGATGGGAAAAAATATAAAACCATGATTATAGAAAAATTAACAAAATTTTAATTATTTTTTACTATTCAGAGATCTAATACATGTTCTAAACTAGAATGTCTTAAAAAATGAAGAGACATTCAATAAAAATTGACACACATTAACTCTCCAGAAAATAAATTACCTCTTATACAGACAAAAAACTACACTGAAGAACTATTTTGCATATAATCACAACTTAAAAGTGTTAGATCCTGAAATATTCTAAATGCACTACTGACTACAGACAGATGCATTCTGATTCACAGTGTTTCAGAACTAATTGAAACACTGACATGGTGTTTAGGATGACAATTTCAATTTCCCCTTCTTAATCTTACATTCCTACCAGTTGGCCACAACAACATATGCATTAAAATATATCAGCATTCCCAAAGGTACAATTTCCATTGTATAAAAATCAAAGAAAAAGAAATTACAGTATTTTGCAAAAGCCCATACTGTGTTGTGTTTATTGACACTGCAAATATTTTTATTTTATACCCACTTTTATTCATTCATAGAGATTGAACTTTGATTCTACTACTGCCTGTTAAAATGGAGTACCATGCCTATCTTTCACTAATAAATGCTGAAATAAAACATTCAAAATATGTGAAACATTTATGTTAAAAATTAAACAAACCCCCCAAAAAAACTCAAACAAAAAAACCAACAAAAAAACCCAAACTGGAAACCCCACACAAAGAATTCTGACTAGCCCTTATTCAAATATATATTTTATAATAATTATATATCCTGTAAATCCTACACAGCTGTTAACAAATAATAAAAAAGTTAAATGGCAAAAATAGCACTATTTTTAAAAATTTCTGTGATTCTCAAAAATCTTATCTTTGTCTTGTTTTAACATGATTTTTTTTAAAAAAAAACTATTGTATAAATAGAGCTTTAAGACTTCATTGGATTCCTGATTTTCTTAGGGATGCATATGCACACGCATGATAAAAAAATAAAAGTCCAGTAAGAAATAAATCAGGTATTAATATATTACAAATTTATAAATTCAACAACTAAACAAAAATGTTTTATTAAAAATTTGTAATTACACAGTAATATTCTTGAAATCAAAGGTGTTTTATTAAGTTATAGTAATATGAAGCATCTCAGAAATTTACATAATAATATTCAAGAATTTGTAACATTGAAAAAAGCATAGAAAGTAATATAAAACATCAGCAGAAAGGAAAAGAACAACGTTATTTTAGAACTAAGCAGTTCATTTTTTCATCTTGTCCCCTGGTTTTACCTACACTTTTTACACAAATATTTAATGATGATGATCAAAAGGATAACAACAATGATAAATGAGAACACGATATATTAAGAGGTAGGAAAACTATGAAATTACACAAAGTGTTCTAAATTTTTCTTGTCACTGTTATTCCAAGTTCAGTTTGTGGAGTAGAAATTATTCCTGAAAGAAAATCTACTTGCAAACTTGGTAGTTGCCTTTCACTGCCCCTCAGCCATCAGAAGGTGGTGTTTTAAACTGTAGTATGCCCACTGCTCAATATGTATTTATAAATTCAGTTTCCTTCCAAGCCAAAGGAACCTGCAATTCAGGTGGGTGGAAATGGTGATTCAGTAAGCCTACTTTTGTGGAATGAATATATAAATCTTAATCTGCGTCATAATTCATAAATATTAATCTCTTTTCTTTGCACAGGAAGAATACTGAATATCAGTTTTTCTTAACTACTTAAAACTAGACAGGATATAAAGCTTCTGAAACTGTTTTAAAGAGATGATTTGTCTTAAAATCAGCCATCATCTGCTGGTTTTTATGTTGTTCTTTCATTACCACAGTAATTATGAACTAACCTTTCAAAATTGAATTCAACACTTCGAAAAAAATAAATTTCCTTTAGTGGTTTACTAAAATACTTGTTTTTATGAATTAACTCCAGATCTAACAGTTCAATTGTTTAATGGTTTCCCATGTTCCTATACTTATATTGTAAATTTACCTTTAAAATAATGTTATAGTTATCAAATAATCTACTTCCACTATAAAACTTTCCTCATTTAGAAATAATATCTTATTTAATCTGTGCATTATCCATGATTTAGACTATCTCTACCAAAAATAGGTTGTAATACTTTGAACAAAATATTTTCAAAAGCTTCAAAAGCCTAAAAACAAAAATAAAGAAACAGACCAACTTTCCCAGTTATAACTGAATTTTTCATTTCTTGAGTATAAAGTTCATCAGCTTTTAACATTCCAATTGTTCCTGACCAATTCCTACCTACTTATTCCACAAAAAACTTAACTTTTGCTTCATAAAACTAAAAGAATCCCACTCTCCTTCTTAGCGATTGAGAGGAAAAGCTGAAAAATTTCTTTTTTTTTTTTTTTCCCCTTCTCATTACTGGGAAAACTGAATACAACAAGTGGAAATAGTTTTATAGTAATTTTATATTTCTTCCTAACTTTTGATCACTGCTATGTTTATCTCTAATTCCAGAACACTGGGTTGAAAGATAATCCAGATGAAGATAGCTTCATCTATCCAGCCCATTATCTTGACTCCTTGGGAAATAATAAGTTTTGAAAATGTATCAGGGTATTTCACTCTGCAGCTTTTGATTGCCAGCTGGTGTAAGTACTACAAAGGGTTTTAATTTGGAGGTTTTAGGTAAAAGAAAATTAAAGAGATTTAGGATAATTAGAAAAAAATGAGGTTTATGTCGAGTGTTGTTGGTGGATTCCCCTGAATGTCAAATATTGACCAGCTTACTTGGAATGAATAAAAAGTACACTAACTGTCTCTAATTGGCTTATTGACAGATACGTTAATTAATGGCCTATATTCATCATCATGGCTAGGCTTCACAAATGAAGGCTTGGGAAGGGCTCTACCCACACTTGCTGCAAGCCAGTGCAAGATAAGCAAGTCCAATTGCAAAAGGCACAGTGGAAGGTCTCCATAGGTGGTATTGGTGAGGCACGGTTCTTCCTGCATTGCCTTTTTTCCTCAAGACTGATTCTGCATGTGTTCTCAAAGGAAGCAGCAGCGTTATAGATGGTGTGTCTCCATTTCACCCAATTGGAGGCCAGAGTGGACCATTGATGGTGGTCAATATGGCCAAGGATGAGGGATTGTTTCAGGGAGTCCTTGTATCTCCTCTTCGGGGCTCCTTTCTTGCGGCAGCTGGTGGCGAGTTCCTCATAGAGCACAATCTTAGGGAGGTGGTGATCCTCCATCCTGGAGATGTGCCCTGCCCAGCACAGCTGCATTTTCAGCAGCATGGCCTCAATACTGGTGATCTCTGCCTGTTCAAGGACAGAAACATTAGTCACATAATCAGACCAGTGGATATTTAGGATTGTACAGAGGCAGCATGCTGATGGAAGCATTCGAGGAGTTGCAGGTGGTGGGAGTAGTCAGTGCATATAGAAGAGTAGACAGTGCAATGTCTCTGTAGACACTAATCTTTGTACTTTTCTTCGGGTGTTTATTGTGCCAGACTCTTTTACGGAGTTTTCCAAGAGCACTGTATACCTTTGCTAACCTGTTGTCTATCTCTTTGTCAATCTTACAGTCTGAGGAAGTCATGCTTCCCAGATAGCTGAACTGCTGGACTGACTTAAGCTCTGATTCACCTATGGTGATGTGGGGATGATAACTTCCTGAGGCTGACAGACAACTTCTGTCTTCTTCAAGCTGACTTCCAGCCCAAAAACTCAGCAGCCTGAAGAGTGCATTATAGCTTACAAGACATTTTAATGAGACTTGTATGTAGCCAAAAAACCAGCAAATTAACCAAGCAACAAAACAAAACACCAACCACGCAATGGGCCATGGGTTAATATAGGCCATTTCAAATCTGGTGTGTTGGCCTATATTAATCCATGGTCTGTTGCATGGCTGGGGGTTTTTGCTTGATTGGTTGGTTAATTTGTTTTTTTTTTGGCTATACATAGGTCTCATTAAAATTTCTTGGTAAGCTATAATGCACTCTTCCCTAACAAGTTTAAATAATCATTATTTAAAAAGAGGTACAGTTCTACAGAGGCCTGTGCTTCATGAGTAGTCTTCAGATCACAGATAGGGATCTGTTAATAAGAACTATAAATCCTTAGATTTGTGAAGTATGCACAGGGGAAAAAATTGCTTAAAGACTAAATAGCAGACAGTACAGTGTAGTTTTCTAACAGGATCAAAACTGTTTGCTGTCGTGCTGTAATTCATCAAAATACAGCGTAATGCAGCCAGATGCAAAGAGGCCATCAGGTGACCAAGACTTCAGGCTAATTGATTCCCCTCAATCAAAGCTAATAATACAATTCTAAAAGAAAAGGACTCATTCATATACAAGAAGGAACACTTTGCTTCTGTATTCTACATTAATAAGATACCTTTTAGAATAGTCTTTACATTACTCATATCCACACTGGGATTAGTTAAGAGGCTGGAAATCCAACAGAACTCAGTTTTACAGAACTTATTTTAATCACCTTAGTGAAGAAATGAGTTAACGCTCAGTGGAAAGAAGAAAAAGGAAAGTAAGAAAACTTGGTTTGGAAAGTCTAGTCTCTGGGTAAGTGATATAAAAATAGCCAATGACTTAAATACAACCAATGACTTAAATACTATCATGCTCAGTGCTGTGACCAATAAAGTTTGTGCGCTCAACTTCAACAGTGAAAAGCACAGTGTGGTTAGAATGGGAAAAATCTCTATTCCTGCAGTGGTGTTCAAAATTGCCTGTTTGTAGGGTACTGTGCTGGTTTAAAAGTAAACCAGCAGGAGAAATGGACCCACCACAAGAGAGATTATAAGTCAGAGTTACAATTTAATGAAAGGTATTACAATAAATACACTGACACAAAGCGAAAACTGATTTCAACTCAGCAAAACCCAGCAGTATAACCCAGTGTCCCAGGGCACAAGCCCAAAGGGGCTTGTTAGCCCTTGTGCTGAGACCTGCATGGTTCCCCAGAATCTAAAGCAAAAAGAAGTGAAGAACCTCTTGGTGCAGATGATGGCTGTGATCTGGTCAAGCATGGTGGTTTCCTCCTGTCAAGGTCCTGCAGCTCCTCTGGATCCCACAAGTTCAAGCCAAGGTCTTCTTACGCCCGCTTATGTACCTTCAGGGATCACCCAGTCCCTCCCCCAGGGCGGGGACTCACACAATGGGTGATTAACTCTGAGTCATGGAGTATTGTTGAACCGTTGATGGCGCATTAGCAGCCACACCCCCTCAGGCTGGGTGTGAAGGTGCTAACAACTCCCTGGGCAGCTGCTGCAAATGGTCCATTGTTCTTGGGAAATGAATAGAGGGGGTAGAATACATAGCTTTGATCACCCCCACACAGTGATAACTGGTCCCACCTGCTGAACTAGGACAGGTACTTAATCAAGACAATAGAAAATGCCAAATAATGGACTATATCTGATAGTCTTTGTTGCATGAATGTGCACAATTACTTCAGAGATGCAGCAAATCACCTCTGTAAAGCTAGAAGTCAGAGCCTGAAGCTTTTTCCTATGCCATGATACCTTTTGTATGACTACTTACTGGTAGAACAACTATCCAGGAGACCTGTGTTTTAGGCCATCATCAATCAGACTGCGGAGGTTTAAAATTTATAGGTTTTACATCTCAGCCTTATGCCTTAGCTGTTGCACAAGCAGTGCTCCTACATTTTCTTTAGACAGTCACTGGATAGCAAGGATAGAAATAGCTAAGGAAAAATGAACTGCCTGTTCTCAGTTGAATATTCTCGCCATCCTTTACAAACTGGCTATGGCTTCCTAGAAAACCTTCTGGATCACATCTGTATTTCCTCTCCACTTTACACAAGGATGTGTGCTGCAATATTCCAACTCTGATTTGGGCAGACCTATTTATTTTGCTAATGTTTTGTGTCTCAAACTGATTATTGTTATGTCAGGAGAAACACAGTTACACAGAGTTACCAATTATGAATGTTTGGCCAGAAACCCTTAGAGAATCCCGAGTGCTTCAGAATGTTTGGCAGGATCTTCCTGTGTTGCTCTTTTCCATTTGTGGTTCCTAATTTCACTTCAAAAGTACATTTTTCTCCTTCAAACCATTAGGAAAATGAGGTGTTGTCCCTTTTTTAACATTTGAATTTGTACATCTGTGAATCCTCTTATTTGTCCCATACCATCATAGGGCTTAGAGATAACATGATTTCTTGCATTGCCCTTAAAATGCTCATTAAACTAGAGCTTTGCATTCAGAAAACTATAGTCTCCTCTAATCAGTATACTGCCATTGCATAAGCAGTGGGTCACTTGTGGTGTCTTTCCAATTCTTCGCAAGTAGCTCACAACAGTCTCCTGAGCACTGACATGCTTCTGCTAATTAAAACCTGGGAGCCCAAATATATAGGTGTCAGGCTGAACGGCAACAGTGAGACTAAATGATGGTGTTCTCATATTTAAACACAACACAACACTGTGCTGTGCTTTTCTCTATCTGTTTTACAAGAAAGAATTAAAAAGGAAAGTATTCCTTGGAACTCCAGGTGCTTGCAATGCACCCACTTAACACAGAGAGTAGAAGGCCTGCCTGTCAATGGGTGGAACTTCCTTTGCCAAGCAAATTAGAATTTCAGATAAAATTGTATTTGTCTTGTTTTGCCTTTTTTTTTTCTTTTTGTTTTTGGTTTTTTTTTCCCCTCACAGTCTGCTTGCAAAAAGATAGGTAATTTGCTTTAGTCTATATGATTTGCGAAGTGCAGATTTTTCCTGATGCATGATATAAATGAACAGCAGTCTTGAAGGAGATGTGCTTCTCTTCCACCTTAAAAATTCTCAGAGTTAAAATGCCTAAGAATTGGCACCAAGTTCTTACGAGAATTTTACTTGTGTTTCCCAAGAATTTGCTCATAATCTAGATGAACATAGAATTCTACATCTGGAAATGACCATTCAAATCACAAGATCCAATTTCTGCTATTACAAAAATACCCAAGAAGTCATATAATGCCTTCATAAATTGCTACACTAATCAACCAAGCTGGATTGCTTCAGCATTTTTTGGATATGATATCTCTGAAGTAGCTCTGCTCACTTAGCTGCCAAGTTGTTAATATCCTTAAAACATTAATTTAGTATCACGTAAAATCTCAGAGGCTTAGTCTGATTCCTTTGTATGAATTGTTTAATTGTAATTAATTGTAATTCTGTATTTGTATTGCCCCATGGTTCCAAAGACTTGTCTGTTTGCTCTAACATTTTGTCAAGAAGAATGTAAAACGGAGTTGTCTTGTCTTCTTACTGATGATGGTATTGTCTTTCTTGTGAATGGGATTAGTGTCCTTAGCTTCTCTCTCAACAAAGTTGAGACTAACAAAATAAATTAGCATAGACATTACATGCACTGAAAATCCATACAATGTTTTGAATTGCACACTTGCTTTGGTAGACTACAGAAACTTTTATTATCTCTTCGTATGTATTCATGTGTATACAGCAGGTTATAACTTGCCTTATTAGCTATATCTAAAATATTTTTGAATAGGTCTGACCTGTTGTCCTGCTGATATAGCCTAAGCTAAAGTCATATTTGTTTCACAGACAAATATTCAGCACATATGTTACAGATCTCAGACAGCATAGCTGCAGACTAGCACAGGGTAGCTTTCCTGTCAGTTCTCAGGCTCTTTTGTCCAGTTTTCCTTTGCTATATTGCTCAGGAAACAGCAGAAACATACAGTTTGCAAAGTGGCAGCCAGATTACAAGAAGACAATGTGTCTATTTGGGTGATTATATGTTTTTACCCTGTGATTTGTTATATGAATGCACAGGCATTTGGGCACAAAGTAGAAGACAAACTTGGAACTGCATAGACTAGAATAAATTGTTCTACTAGGTTAAAATATATCTATGAGCACACTCTTTCCTTGGAAGCTAAGGAAGATATGAACTGATGTGATGAAGTACTACCACTGGGCACTAGAGATTGACAGAATATTTGGAGAGGAGAGAGGATTGCTGTCATCTGCATAAGTTGATGCCTTAGGGTTTTCATGTATTTGTAGATTATTATACTTCTAGGTAGTTTCTTATATTTAGAGTAGCTAGCAACCTCTAACCCTCTGCTAGCTGTCTTAAGAGTCAGATAATAGCTGGGGCATCATGCCTGGGAAACATGTACCAGAGCTAAGACAATTAAATACCATGTTAATCAAACGAAGAAAGCAAAGCCCAGCAACCTTGGAAAAGTTCCAATAAGGGAAAGTGGCATGAAGATGATGATAAAGGATGAAGTAAGGGTCTTAAGACCTCCAACTCAGTTCTAGGAGAGGTGTGCCATGGGGCGGTCCCAAGGGAAGTTCTGGGTATGGACATTTCTTAGATTGGATGCAACCTTTAGATATGATAATTGACTAGTGTTATAAAATTACTGTGCTGCCATGTAGACAGAGAGCTTTCCCAGCTCTTACACTTTGTTGACATTTCTCTCACACACACGTGCGCGCGCACGCACACACACACACACACACACACACACACACACACTCTTCTGCCCAGCCTGGTGTGGTGCCTTGTGTTCCCCCCTCAAAAGAGGGGGTAGGGAGCTCAGAAGAGCTCTGCTTGCAAATGCTCTTTTCCCTCCCTTGCTCTCCTAAGGTGGGGGGAGAAGATGTTTCCCCTCATTTGTTCTCCCAGACCGGACCTCAAGAACCTCAAGTCCTGCTTGAAGGAAGACGAGACCAGTAATGGGAACTGGGTACCAGTATGAGCTTCTGTGGGTAGATGACCTGCAGGGCAGCAGCTGCAAAAGGGAGTTTCTCCCTTGTTTATAGTGGGCTGGGAGGTGAGCTCACTTGGGCCCAGACGTTGCAAGAGTCAGTTTCCCAGCCTATGGGTGAAAGGGTCTTTCACCTGTGAGAGGCAGGTTGTTGTCCCTTGTTTGCTTCGGTAAGACATGGCAGAGTGGCTGAGACCGTGAGTTCAACCTAGCACTGGTCTTTTCTTTCTGTTACTTGTTAACACGTTGTACTCTTTTATACTCTTTTATACTTTTATACTCCTTTATATTCTGTACCCCAAAACCCTATAAGTAAAAGAACTCTTCTCTACTTTTCCCACATAAAGTTGTCTTGGAAAGTTTTTTCCTTCCCCTTACAGCAACAAATAACAAAAGGCAGGAAGCTAAATAGCTTGTTCCAAAACAGATCATTGAAAGAAATTAGAAATACTAATTAAGTGAGAGACTGAATATTGGATTTAAAACTTGCTTCAATTATGCCATTTTAAAAAGTGCATAATTTAGTTGTTGGGGTTTTTTGTTCGTTCCCCCCCTGCCCCCCAGTTAAGTCTCCAAAGAGCCCTCTACTGCAGTGTCACATGGAAATCTTTTTCACACATATTTTTCCAGTGCATACAAAAACATTTATTATATCATAAAACATAGCTTTATAAATCCATTCCCTGTGGTGTATATACTCTGCAAGGATAATGCCTGGACTATAAGTTAAAAATTATCAGTGATCAGTAGCTTTGTACACTATCCTGATGTTTGGAACATACTGCTTACTTGGCAGTACATCTGCTACTGAGGGGAGACAGTTTTACTTCTGCTTGAGGTCGTGTTTGCAGAAGTTGATAAAAACTACTATGCTATCTGCCTTTAATTCTGTCTGCATTATTGGTAGTTTTGTTCAGCATTCAGGAAATCCCTAATTGAGGTCAGATGTCCTCATTTCAAATAGGACTGGTGAAACCATGCTAATATACTCTGGACAGAAGAGTCCAGCCCTTGAAGTGGTTAAGGTCTAGATACCTAGTGAGCTTTTTTTCCAGTATTTGTTTAAAACTGGAAAAGGATACATCCTGTTATTAGTCTGCACATATGTTCAGTTTTCATCTCTTTGACAAAGTTATTTACAGTCATGATCATAATTATACAGTGTAGGATCAATGGCTCTAAATACAAAGAAGAATAGAAGCAATTTATGTTGTAAAAAGAGGGAACTGCTCAATTTTGAGAGTTTACTAACAGAACTGTAATTATCCAATTTAATATTAGAAACACTGAAAGCTTTTTTTTTTTTTAAACCACAATCTATATGTGGATTTTCTTAAAGATATTTTACAGATTTAGGAAGCTTGAGTAATTAAAAATTATTTCCTCTCACCCTTCCCTGATTAAATGGAAAATTTTAAATGGAATTAAAAGAGAAGACACATTGCAAATTTTATTCCAAGCTAAAATATACACAGAATTTGTATTCTGAAAACAAATTGATTCATAACTGTCTGAGTCCCTCACCACGGAAAGGTATCTTTCCTTGTCAAAAAAATGTGACTTTTTAAAATTCATTTTAAACAGACATTATGTATAACCTCTGTTTAAATTAAAAACCCATGTTGTCTTTTTCTTTGGCACCATTTTTATTCTTTGCTCTGTAGTCATCCTTGATGTCTTGAAGCTAAGATATCGAAAAGGATAAATTTGGCTTGATAGCACTATGTATAACGATGCTACTGTGGGTTGCTAGGATACCATTTGGCGGTCAACTGTCTCTAATGCAGCTGCTATTACTTGCCAGACTGACAAACATTTTTACTTTCATCCCCCTTAATTCTTGGGCTGCAAGAAAGTTTCCCTTCATTTTATTCAATTTTGACTTTATGGAGGGGAATAATCTTAGAAAGAAAGATGTGGTAGAGGGAAAGAGAAGTTACTATTTTATTTTCAGTCAGTCTAAATAACAAATATGTCATCCTGATTTTAAAAGGAAACATGTACCAGCCTCTGCAAGTTTTATAATTTTTGGTACATGAGCTAATACAAGACCTAATCTGATATCCTTCACACCAAGTGAGAATCTTTCACTGATTTATTACTACTTTGCTAGCACCCCTTGGCTTTTTCTCTGAGGATTTTGAGAGCTAAAAGCAAGAGATTCAGTAAGTTGAGCTGCATAGCCATGTGGTTTACCTGGTGGAGTCCAAAAGTTCATATCCTTTGTAGGATACATGCAGAGGGAACATGTAAGAAATTCACACTTACTGAAGAAAAAAATGCTTTATGCAGAAGAACAAATAATGATTGCTTTTCTTTTGATAGAATTGCTTATGAAACATTGACTTTTGGTGCCAATTCCTGATTGCTGACCACTTCTAGAAATTAGTCACCTTGACTGAGTGACAAATATGAGTTTGCTACTTTAAAGTTAGATGTCATTTATTCAATAAAAACCACAAAACAACAACAAACAAGCAAAAAAACCACCTTTCACTTCTTATAGCTTCCTTTCCCCTCCTGATCTGATTCCTGTTTCTGCTTTCATTCACAAGCTTAAGGTAATTGTGCCCGGTTATGGAAACACAAAGAAGCTACACTCAATGGGAAGACTTAAACCTCAGTATTTGTGTATTTAAGATGCTAAAAATCCTGATTACAATATACATTTCTTGTTTTAGAAAAGAAAAAGAAAAAAAAAAATACATGATGCTCTGTATTAACATAAATTGCTTTCCTAACTTGATTTACAGCAATGAAAATCGTTGTGGAATTTCAGACTCAATCAGATCTGAAAGTCCAGTCTTAAATACAATAGTAAGTATTCAGGGAGTAAGTGTTTACATGTGAAGAGTATTTTGTAAAATAATATCTGTCCAGCACAGGGAAAAGTAATTATATCCACAGAACAAAAATGTAACTGATTAGTGGTCTTTATACAAAGTTGTAATTATTGAAATTTCTGTAAAAGTGGGAGATGTCTCAACAACATCTGTGGTAGTTACTTTATGTACTTGACCACAGTCGATATAGAAGAAGGAATAGCTCTACTATGTGATTTAGCTCACTTGTTTTAGACATTTAGCTGTAAAATGAGATGCATTGAACGTATTTCTCCTGAAAGATTAGAAAAAGAGCCTGAGGTTATAGACAGCTACATTTATTTAGATTCATATAAATCTTTCTTCTAGGTTAGTATCATTTAACTTCAGCAGCTAAACCAGTGATATTTGATTCTCTCTGTATTCAGAGGAAAACTGTCTTTAGAGAAGGGTTCACTATCTCTATTCTAGATCTGCCGCAGAAAAGGATGAAACTCCCTTTAGAGACACCTAGCTTTAATTTAACTATAGTAGGAAACAGTTTTGCAGTTTAGACTAAGTACCAGACTTTCAGAAGCCTAGGGTGAGATTATATAAATACAAGCTTTAATGAGTGTCTATTATTTTACAAAACAGCATATCCTGCATGGAAGAAAAGTAATGAGCCACAAGCAAATATTGGTAAATGTTACAGAGGACACATGTTATTTGGGATAGCAGATGGGCATCAGGTAACAGCTGATTTGGAATTTGCTCCCTGGTGTGTTCAAATATATCTGGACAGAAGGTGCACAAGCAGCACACATGTGAACTCAGTGAAAAATTCTGGCCACATGCAATGTTGCTGGACAGTCTCTGGCATTCCTCTCTCCACATTCCTTTATACCCTACACTGAATTCATGATTACTAACATCTGCAAATTATATTGGCAGTGTATCATCATTTTCTGGCAGCTATGGTTGCCAGTGAAAGACTGTACACTTTGCTTAAGCCATGGGCAGTTTGGTGTAGTGAGATCCATGCAGTTTATTCTGAGAATTTGCTTGGTTCTTGGCTACTACAAATACAAATAACTCTAAACCCGCATCCAACAACAACAAAAAAGTCAAGCTCTGGCCAGGTACCTTGAAATTTTATTGTGCTTCACAGATTTTTCTTATAACCATTCAGATACTAGTAAACAATATGAAAGAGTTTAAAAGCCAAACCTAATACTACCAGTAATAAAGAAACCAAATGGTAAAATGTCTGCAAACTATAATACCTAGCTGTTCTGTGCAGCTGTTTTTTTTCTGTAGCATTTTCTGTCTAGTTTCCAGGGGAGAAATCAAAAACAAGTTTTGGTGTTATAATCCAGCTGCTTTCAACATCACCAGCACGAAGGCAGCAATAAATCTACCTTATTTGGCTACGAACTCCTGGTCATGCTTTATCATTAGGATAAAGACACATAGAAGACATTGTGCATCAGTAGACATATACTTTGGCCTTCAATCATAGGAGGTGCAATGAACCCTAGCACTAAGAGGTAAAAGAAGGAAGTTGCTGTTTTAAGAACACTCAAATAAGCCCTTGAATCAAAAGTTAATGCAATGAACACAGCCTCATGTCTTGTTGGGAAGTTTTAGTGTTCTGAGTTATAAGGATGTTCTGAAATTTTTTGTGGTATTTTCTCTCTAAACTCTAAAATTGAGTTTAGATTGATGAATACTTCCAGTAACAACAACAGCAACAAATTTGTGTCTTATCAAATTGAGTCACCAGTGCTTTTCAGGTTTTATGCATTTTTAATTAAAATGGGTAAGTTTTTTTTTTTCATGAACACTAAAACTTTAATATAAAAAATTTTAAAAAGAGAAGAAATACACTTTCCATGAAAACCAGGGATTACAAAAATTCCGTGTGTCTGTTTTTGACTCTTGCGATAAAGTAGAACGTTTTCACTCAACAGCACTGAGGAGGAGGCATTGCTGCAGTGTGAATTTCTGTGGCTGCTAACTGCTGAGGTCATCTTCACTTTTGAACTGAGACCACAGGGAGGGAACAAGGAAACAAGGAAGTTCTTATGAAATTCTTTGACCTGAATTTTCTGTGAAAGTGATTTATGCGTCTATTGTTACCTTTATTTGGTGAAAAAAGATTGGGACCACTGGCACTACAAAATCAGTTACATCACTGATTTCAGCTTCCAGTTGGACACCGATTATTACAGCACAAAGAAAGATGTTATATTTTTAAAATGGTCAACAGTATATGTTATATAGTTCAGGCATACAAGGATCTCAATACCGAAAAATATTCTGATAGCCCAAAGTCATGCATATCCTATGGCAGAGCTATCAAGCACAATCCACATACAGAAGATATCTCTGTTCCTTAGGCAGTTATTTATGCACTACTTTATTGTGGACTGAAAGTAGGATGAGCAGACAGCTGAGTCCTAAGAGACCTGCTGATGTTGGCTTAAACAGCCAGTGCTGGCTCATTTCCTCACTTCTGGTGCAGATCCAGAAGGCTTTCCACCAGGAGAGCTTGCCCGCAGACATTCACATCACAGTTTCTGCAACAGATCCACACTTGAACTGTTCAGATGCCACAGGTTTGCCCATCTGGTACAGTTAAACCTATGGCTGTCACTCCCACACTAAAACACAGCAATGACTTTCTCCACCCTTGACATCTTGCTGAGCCGGCTGTATCCGACAATGCAATATCTGTTCATAGCAAGAGAATATGGATTCTGGCAGAAACACTGGAACTCTTCATGAATCTGTCTCTGCTTGTGTCTCATTATTCAGCTTTATATCACTGCTGATCTCTGGATTCCATTACCACTGATGTTTATGTCCCAACCTGTCAAAACTACTGTCAGTTGTCCACTTCTGGTGTTGCATACTTGCCATTGGTACCTCTATGCTATGGATAAACAGCCTCTTTGTGATTAATCTGTATTTATAAAAAAGGTTACCATTGCCAGTTTAGCACTGCTACTCCTTTTCCTTCAGGCTGAGATTGTTCTCCCTAGTAGATCTCCTTACACAAACACTGTTGAAAGTACTCTGTAATTGGCATCAGCCAAAATGATCTGTAGCAAAGAAGACTTGGTATTTGCACATTTTAAAGTAACAGGATTTGTTTTGATTAAATTGTCTTCAGAACCAGGAACTGAGAGGAGGCAGTCTCTAACAAACAAATTATGATGGTCAGCTACAGGTGAGCTATGCATGATGGGAGAGACACAAATTTTATGCAGAATGCCTGTCCATTGTTAGTTTTAAAACACGTCCTTTGCGTGTTTTCATGCCGCTCAACAGTTTTCTTTACGTATTTACCACAGATATCTCTCCATGATACATTTATTTCAGGGTATATTTAAGGAAAAAGTCCTGATTCAGGCAGTGGCTTGTTGTCTATGGAAGAGTAATGCTTCATCTCTTCAAAGTTGCATTGTCCACCTTAGAATCCATTTCTGTTTGGCATTTGACATATTTTTTGTTTGTGTTGTACAAAACCTGGAATATGTTAATAGATGAGTTGCAGCAATGACTAGATGGAATTGAATACAGCCACCATGAGCACAGGTACAATTCTACAGGAGCATTATCTGATGATTGTTTTGCTCACAGGAACAAATACCTGTAACAAATATGTTACTTCTGCACAGCGTTTACAGGACATGAGAGGTTGGCTATTCACAATATTTTTTTAACTTCTGCTTAAAATATTTTTGTCTGCAGAACTCACTTGCCAGTACCAAAGGTTCTCTGTCTCCTTTCTGTCAGAAATAACAGAAATGGCACAGTTGACTCAGATGAAAGAAAACATAATTTCCTATCTGTATAACAAAACAAAAAAAAGAAAACAATTGTGCATTTTGGAAGGTTATTTCTATAATATTAAGCCCTAAAATGTTACTGGAACATGGATATGTGGTACAGTTTATATACTGCTATTTTTGGCTTCTGTCATCTTCACCAATCCTAAAATTTAGCTGTTAATTTCACACTGTATTGTCATTGTCCTTATGCCAAATCTTCCTGTATTTAACCAGGTTAAAGAATACTCTATTAGACATACAATAACATACACTTGCAGTTATTGCATATAATTCCATATAACACTATGATCTTGCTGAGATTTCTACAATGTCTTGTGATGGACACATATATACTAAATTAATAAAATTACTTTACAGAAAGATGTTACGCTTTCTTAGACTACCAGTCAGTTTTAGAAAGCATCAATAGAAACATTCCTTGATATCTTATTAATAATTGTTCAAGACTAATTTAGAGGTTCAAACAGCAATACAAAGGCCACTGACAGCAAGCAGCTATTTGCACAGTAAAATAAGGTTACGTGCTTAGTCTAAAAATAATTGGTTCATTAACTTTAAATGTATCATTAACCTGATTATGTTGTTAAAGTCAGATGTAAAAATAAATAAGTTTTCTTGGTTTATATTAGTTTATGCATAGGTTCCTGCATATTCACATTTAGCACTCTTGAAAATGCAATGTGATTACACATTCTGTGGAAAACAGAAGTTTTTAGAGAGTCAACAATGACACCAAAGCCTAGGGACAGGGGGACAGCATTAAATTTGTTTCCTCTTTATTGGTGAATCTTAATATTCATTAAAAGTTAAATACCAATATGATGCTTAATAAATCCTGTGAGAAGGACTCTACCACTTTGTGATTTGTCTAATTTGATTTTATGTGAACTAAAGATAAAACTATTGAGTTACAATGTTGGAGAAAATAATGTATATATTAATACCTGTTTAAACGGCATTTTTTATCCTTCCTCCATAACTCTCAAATACTACCAGATATTTACTCTTGTTGAGGAGACACCTAGATGATAGCTGGAAAGAGCTTGCTGTAGGGATTTGAGTTGCTCTGTGATGGAGTAGACCAGATGGAAGAACTAAAGGAAATCCTTGTCTTCATAGAAGTGGCTGAGGTCAGTTGATTATTTTTACTAGCTTGTTCCCCAGAACTTTAGGGAGAGAAAGGTCAGTTATTTTTTGAAATAAGTTTTTGCCTTTCCTTGTGTACGTAGCTCTGTGACATATTTTACAGATAACCTTCATATGACTGAAATAGAGCTGACTTTGGTAAGGCCAGGCTGAATTAGTACTCACAGATGCAGGAAACCTCTCGTCTCAGACAGTCTGTTTGCTCCTGTTGCCACTTCCAGGTCCAGACAGTACTTGAGGATGTAGGAGTGTCCCAAAGATAAGCACAACAGATGTGACTGGCCACATGTCAACACACAGACAGCATGGCCCTTTCCAACACCCACATAAACACCAACAGTGTGCATATACACCTGAACACAAATAATTCAGGCTTCTTTTCCTTCTCTGTCGTATCTGGTTTGAAGCTAGTCAGTGAAACATGCACATGCTCCCATTTTCTGATTCACAAAACTACCTCAAGTACTAAAATGGGCTTTAAGTCTGACATTCATGTCTGGACCCTGGGGCATTTACCAGTTGTCATCTCAGACCTTGGATTCTGGTCAGATGCGAGTGACCTCCTACACATTGACTTGTCGAACTTGACATTCACTAGTAAGCCATCCTCCAACACATATCACATGGAGAGAAGATAGCAATATCACACAGAAAATATCAAAGAACGGAATTTGAAAACAAGATCAGAAATCAGATGCAGAGTTTGGAGAGAGCAGTGTCCATCACTTCCTACTCTCCATCTTTCCATGTTTGTAGGCATCACACTTTGATCCCTCTCTTTCCCTAACCTTAGCCCTTTTCTTAAATGTTCTGGAATAATTTGTGCATGTACCACTTTAAAACATTCCATAAGTTTTACACAGTCCCATAAATTATCCCATTTCATAGTTTGACCTCAATCAGCAACTATTCACCACATCACAGCTCACTCACTCCCTCACCCAAGTATAGGACAGAGAATCAGAGGAGTAAAAGTAAGAAAACCAGTGCGTTAAGATAAAGACAATTTAATAGGTATAGCAAAAACCATGCACACAAGCAAAGTAAAACAACAAACTCATTCACTGCTTCCCACGTCAGGCAGGTGTTCAGTCATCCCCAGGAAGGCAGGGTTCTATCATGCACAATGGTGACTTGGGAAGACAAATGCCATAAGTCCAAACCTCCCCCCATTCATTCTTTCTCTCCCAGCTTTATATGATGAACATGACATGACATCATATGGCACAGAATATCCCCTTGGTCAGTTGGTGTCCGATGTCGCAGCTGTGTCCCCTCCCAGCTTCTTGTTCATCCCCCAGATGAAGCGGCAGCAGGAGGGTGGGGGGTGGGGGATGGATGGAGTGGGAGGCAGAAAAGGACTTCATGCTGTGCAAGTTCTTCTCAGCAATAACAAAAACATCTCTATATTATCAACCCTGTTTCCAGGGCAAATTCAAAGCCTAGCTCCATACTAGCTACNACCCAAGTATAGGACAGAGAATCAGAGGAGTAAAAGTAAGAAAACCAGTGCGTTAAGATAAAGACAATTTAATAGGTATAGCAAAAACCATGCACACAAGCAAAGTAAAACAACAAACTCATTCACTGCTTCCCACGTCAGGCAGGTGTTCAGTCATCCCCAGGAAGGCAGGGTTCTATCATGCACAATGGTGACTTGGGAAGACAAATGCCATAAGTCCAAACCTCCCCCCATTCATTCTTTCTCTCCCAGCTTTATATGATGAACATGACATGACATCATATGGCACAGAATATCCCCTTGGTCAGTTGGTGTCCGATGTCGCAGCTGTGTCCCCTCCCAGCTTCTTGTTCATCCCCCAGATGAAGCGGCAGCAGGAGGGTGGGGGGTGGGGGATGGATGGAGTGGGAGGCAGAAAAGGACTTCATGCTGTGCAAGTTCTTCTCAGCAATAACAAAAACATCTCTATATTATCAACCCTGTTTCCAGGGCAAATTCAAAGCCTAGCTCCATACTAGCTACTCTGAAAAAAAAAAAAACAAAAAACTCTACCCTAGCCAAAACCAGCACACTCCATGGTAGGTTTTTTTTTTTTCCCATGAGACTGATGATAATTCTGTTATCCACCCTCATATCAGTTAAAATGTTCTGGCTGGGACTGTTGGTCAGTGACCCGAGAATCCTAGCCTCTTATTTCTCCATTATCTCCTGTTTATCTCTTTGTTTTCATGTATCTGAGTGGTTAATTTACTGCTTTTTCTGCCTTTTTATTTTGCGTGTTTTGTATTTTTAAAAATGTTAAATTATTTTTAATCATATATCTTCACAAACCAGATGTCCTTGCAAACCAGGTGTCCATAAATCCTTATGTTCTACATATCCTTACAGGCATCCAACTCGAGTTTGTTCCTAAAAAAACATTACTACAATCATTAATAGAATTACTTGTAGATACATTAGGGAATGTATAAGAATACTGCCATAATTGGAAATGATTTTCCAGTTGCATCAGCCTCAGCTAACATCACCTAGTCTGCATTTGAAGAGTACAGGGCTGCACAAACTGAGTAGCTGGTATGGCCCTCCAAGATATTTAGAACAACAGAGAATATGTGTATGGAATAATTCATGTCTTTCAGGGAGACACAAATGCAACTGATTAAAAACAGAGTAAGGAAACCCTTGGCATGAATAAGGACCAAAAAGTCTAAAAAGCCATGACAAAGTATGGCAGACTAAGAGGAAATTGAAAGAAGGGTAATCATTTTATTTATTACTTTTCTGTAGGGAGGCCATCTAGGGATTCATCCAGGCTTCTAGAAGTTCAGTTTGAGGAGAGTGTGTTAGAGCACTTCTGGAGTGATGCTAGAAGAGAAGGTGACTCTGAGAGGGAGCATCACAGAATCACAGAATATTCTGAGTTGGAAGGGATCCATAAGGATCATCAAGTCCAACTCTTCAGTGAATGGCCAATATGGGGATAAAACCTGTGATATTGGCATTATTAGCACCATGCTTTAAACAACTGAGCTAATCTCCTTACAATCTTCTGCTAATTTGATAGATATTTGAACGGGAAACTATTCTGCTTTATGTCTACAGTTCTAGGTAACATGTAGATTAGAAGAGTTGAAAGCTGAAAGCTGCAACCAACCAGTTGTTCTCATAACAACTAGTTGGAAAATTACTGCACAAACTTTTTAATTTCATTTAAGTCTTCAGGACTGGACCTTCTTTGAAGTGAATTCTTGAAAGGACAAGGTGTCACAAGCTTAACTGATTTAAGACATATTACGAGAGTACCAGGTCACAGTCATTCTGAAATTCTGATCTGTATCACAAATGTATGAAGCTGGATGATGATTGGCGAGTTAGTCTTCTCCAAAAAGTGACTGCTAGAATGGCTGGTCACATATAATATAATGCAAATAAATAGGTGATTAATTTTATTAAAAAGAATTAAAAATATTGTCTAATTTTTATATGAGGTTTTTTGTTGTTGTTGTTGGCAGCTAACTATTTTATATGCAACTTCCCTCTTCACCATTGTTTTAATCAGTAAGTCACTTAGAATAAATTTTATACCTCAGAATGGACAAGATTCAGATTTAAAAACTTGATCTTCATGACATGGTTTTAAATAACTCATTTATAAAGCAGAATCATAAACAGAAGAAATACAAAAAGGATAAACAAAATAGAAGAAATTAATTTATATCTTCTATTGCTCACACTCATGCCCTAATCAGTTCCTTCTTATTCTATTATTAAATGAATATCTGTGCACTTTTGTTTGTGCTATTACTTCCATTTATGAAAATATTTGAAGTAAATATACCATCATCATTGCCTTGAAACTGTATATAATGAGGCTAGAACCTGTTATGAAGAAATACATGGAAGAAATAAAAAAAAATGGACTTTCTTGATCTTTCACAAACTTGCACAAGAAAAATCCATGTACAAAATGCACTGCAAGAGATTTTGGGATCAGCATGAAAATTTTTCGTCAACATTTAATTGTTGTTCTCTTTTTTTATATTCAATGGTAACTTGTCCAAAACTGTTATAATACTACTATATTTTGTCCAGCATAAGAATGTGGAGTGTCTATGTGTTCTCTCATGTTTGTACTCTTTTCCCCATCAGCCTACTAACTGTGGATCTGTATGCCATCAACACTGGGATAAGTTTCATGCAAGACTCTGTGTTTTCCTTTATGCTTATTAAAGCAAATATATTTTTAATTATTTTCTTTATCTTCTCTGAGACACTGAATCGCTATATCGTAGTCCAGACATGCTTTTCATGTTTTCCCTGTTTCTCACCTCTTTTGGGAAGTCACATTGATGAAGCATATAAAAGCTAAGACATGGTCTGTGGAGGTAAAAAAGAATTAATCACACTAGTGAATTAATCAACAACTAGTCAAAAGCTTGAATAGGCTTGAAGGAGGAAAGTGAGATATGCAGCATCTGTGGATATACTCCTATGCTGTGTATCAATTCCCTGACTAAAAATCATACACTATGTACTGAGTGTAAAAACTAGAATACAAAGCAGATGGGTCACAACATTTAAAACTCATGTTTCTAGTTTTACAGTCCCTTCTGAGTATAATCTCTGTGGAAAGGTAAGATTTATTCCACATTACTTATTCAACATAGCCCAGGAAAACTCTAGAGTTAGGTTGATGAATACGCAACCTCCAGTTATAGATGATGAAATTGTGAAATTAGCTTTCATTATTGAGTTCCAGTATTGAATCTTCTGAAATTTCAAGTATACATGGTGCAGAACAGAAGGCAGATTTACATCAATTAATTGTTTTATGAAAACCTGATAAAGAAACACTGTCCTTGAACCACTTAGATTAATGAACCTAAATAAAACAGTGCATGTATCTGTGTATATAATTCCATTTCATAGGATACTAATGTCTGCCATGAATCACAAATCTGATGTTGATATACGAAACTACCTTCACTGGGTTTAAATGAAAGAACAGTCTAACATTTCTCTTATGTAGGCAGAGCTAAAGCAATAGAAGCCAGGGATAAAAAAATAAATTAAGGATAACATCATTGCACCATCTAGCAGCTGAGCATCTTCTCTAACCTGTTGCTCATCTTTTTCTATAAATGAGAATATGAAATAGAATGCTTACCCTGGCTATCTCAGAAAAAATAACTAAGAGCTTCATTCTGGAAGTATGTATTTATTGTGTCAAAGCTGGGATTCCCAGACATAGGTGGGATTCAGCTGCTCTAACTTAGAAAAATGTGTAGAAATTGTCTAAGTTTAAGACACTTCTATGAATAGTTAGGTCAGTTAAGTCACTTTGACAAAGGAGATTTCAGCAGAGATAACAATAATATAATGAATTACCTTTTTAATGAAAACAATCCAACAATGACATACTACTACTACTTTTGCACCGGTTACTAAGACAACCCAGGAACTAGTTAGTTTTTGTCTATTGTATTAGTCAATATATGTAATTTATTTTTCTTTTCATCTGGCTTTTGTCCCCAATACTCCTACTTTCTTCTGCTGTCTTCCCACTTCCCACTGAGAAAGGGTCCATCAGTAGTAGAAATATTGAAACAGCAGCTACCTAGTCATTTTGCAGTATGTTCTACTTCCTCTCCTTTCCTTCAGTTGTGTCAGTAAGGCTCATGGCTTAAATTTAGATGCTATCAGGAAATGTTTGTCCAGATCTCAGTTTTAGATAATACAGAGAGGAGTCTACTATAAAAAATATTTATGTATTTTATATACATTTATGTGTGTTTCTGTGTGTACATGTCTGTCTTATTATCATATTATGTGTGTATATATCTATTTATATTTGTGCTAAAAAAATCTTCTATTTTCCTTACAGTAAAGCACAAGCAGTGTGGTGCATTAAGTGATCAGGCCACTAAAGCAGGACACTAAATTCCTGACTTCAGAGACTTCTGTCAAACTCCTGACTGCAAGATTAAGCTGTTTACACTGTTTCTCCCCTCATAGTGCTGTTTATTCTGTTTATTCATAACATAACTCTTTGGGTGCCAGGGACTGAATCTTACTCTAAGTTTAGAAGTCCAAATGCCTACACCTGTGCCTGAGTTAGTCATTCTGACAGGGAGAAACAGGCGGCTCAGATGTAGATGTTCACTTAGCAAACAGCTACACCTGGTCATAAGACCTTGATTTCAGGTAGTAGTTCTTGAGCTTTAATTATTTGTCAAAGTAGACAAACATGAGTTAACTGCCATGCTACAAAACTGCCCTTCACAAATGGGAATAAACAGAGAGTGCTGCAATGCACATGTAATGCATATTACTCCTCAGATGTTGGGAAAAAACCGCACCAGAGCTGAGAGGTAACAGCAGAAGGTCAACAAACTGTGCCCAGTGGTTTATCAATAAACAGGTATATACTTTGTTACATAAAACTTGATTTGCTGGGATTTCAGAGGGCATTTGTTAATGATGTATGATTAATATCCTGGACATTCATAACCAAATCTCAGAGACACAACTATTCCTAAATTAGTGTCTTGAAGTAACCAAGTGGGGAACAATATAGCAGTAATTTTGTTCTAGGTATTCTATTCGTTTAATTGATTGTATTCCAGAAATTTCAATAAAATGCTGTTCTATTAGTCAAGCTGTACAGCAGCCAGTTCCACGTGTCATTAGACATATATCTATACTTTTTTTCTCTCTTGCATTCAATGAAAGGAAAGGTTGGACAGTGAAAGGAACTATGAATTAGTGCCAGTTTACAGTGGGAGTTATTTGTCTTATTTTTCCCTATACCAGATAAGTTAGAATGCTGCTACAAAATCTTATACAATAACTTCTGGTAACATACTAGTTTCTTTCTTTTTCTATACAGATTTAAGAATTAGATTGTGATAGAACTCCTCTATAACTCTCTATATTTACTTTTTATTCTGGGTAAATTGATGTTTTCTTGGAGTTTCCTGTGTGTTTGCATATGTCTTATTTTTAAGAGGACAATTATTCTGTGAAAAAATGAAGCATCAGAAGTTGTGACCTCTCTGTCATAGGCCTTTGATGATAAATTTCTTGAAGAATTCTGTCAACAGGTTTGGACTGAGGGAGGCTAAAGTTTGTGGAAGAAAATCTATCACACAGTGAACTGTGATTAGAGCTTACCTATTCCAAGACATATAAAATAAATGGGTTTAGTATGAAGAATATTTTTTTTTTAACCTAAAGAATGACTTTGGGCACAATGGATTGCATTCAGGAATCTTCCATTATTTTAGTTGCTGTTTTATATATTTGCTTTCATTTTCTGCCAAAATACAGTCCTAATTTTTCAAACATTTGCTTTTGCTTTTAGTTGGAAAATAGCATTTAGAAATGTAGTGTATTTCATACCTTCTAGGTTAAGCCCTAGAACTTGTATTGTGTGTTTGTCCACAACAGAAAGCAACTACCAAGAAACCTGCTTGATGGATTGGCAAAGCATCCCTCTGTACCTCAGGATAATACACATATTGCTTAATATTAGAGGATTCAGTGCCTGAAACAGTAACAGAACAGGATTATTACTTACAAAGGGTAGAAGTAATGAATAAGTACAGAAAACACTGGAATTGAGCTACTTTGTCTGTGTAGTCCAAAATATATTGCAGAGGAGAACAAAGGGAACACTGTGGTCAATTTAGCACTCAAAAATCCCATCAAATAAATTAAAGAGTAGCCATGGGAAAACAGACTAGAGTGGTAAATGTTCCCTGTTTAATCATATGACTAACATGGGTTCATACTGGCACTGAAGACATAAAACTAAGGTTAAAATGAAAAATAGCTTTTCCATAGAACAATTAAGAAAGCCAACAATTCTTAAGTGTTAGTCAACTGAAATACCAGCCACTTCTGATCAGAATCTTTGTCAAAGGGAAAAAAAAAAAAAAAGAAACATTCTACAGTTATTCAGAACAATAATTTATAATAAGTTGTTCAGAACAATAATTTATCTTCAAACACCTTTTTCAATTATAAACTAATTAGTTATTCAATACAATTTTTACCAAGGCCTATAGTGATAGGACAGTAGGGAATGACTTTAAATTAAAAGAGAATAAGTTTAGATTAGATGTTAGGAAGAAATTCTATAATAAGAAGGTGGTAAGGCACTGGAACAGGTTGCTCAGAGAGGTTGTGGATGCCCCACCCCCGGAAGTGTTCATGGCCAGATTGGATGGTGCTTTTAGCAATCTGGTCTAGTGGGAGATGTCCCTGCCCATGACAGGGGGGTTGAACCAAGATGACCTTTCATGTCTCTTCCACCGAAATAATTCAATGATTCTATGATTTCACATACCTGTTTTCAATAAGATTTTATATAAAACCTAGTGCATTTCATTAGTGAACATATATGGGCATGCCTATGTGCTTACACACTGAAAGAATCCCTCAAAACATGTGACAAGATTTTAAGCTAAACACCATCTTATACTTTTAAGAGTATTGTCATTTAACACTACTTCTCAAGTGAAAGCTTACTTCTTGAAATTCTAAAGATGCTGCCAAACTTATAATTTTCTTTTTAAATTTATCTGAGTGACTACTGGAGATAAATATATGTGATTTCTTTTAAATTTAAAAATACTTCAGCTATCTGATTAACCAATATGGCAAAAATATTAAAAATATTTGACACTGAAATGCATAAATATTTCCTGAAACCAAATTTTAAACTGCATTTGATACTGATCCAAAGTGTATGACATAAAAAAAAAACCACAGAAATGTTCTTCTAGTAAATAAAAATTATACTGTGTAATTCTAATGCACAATATTTACAAGTTAAGATATAAATTATTAATGAATTCTCTATAAGTTGATCTTGCTAGAAAATGTTTTTTGAAGAGCATTGATGGAGAAGATTATCTTGGGTAAATTATTGGTAATGAATTGTTTGCTCACCATTAACATTTAGGAATGGGCAAGAGCAGCTTGGGGGTAATGGGATACATCCCTATCAAGACTTGATAAAACTTGGCAAAATTTTCCAAAGCTCTTGTGCTAATGGCTGATGTTGTGTATCAAGACTTTCACTACAACATATAGTAACAGTGGGTTTGCTTTTTCACAGTATGTATACTGTACCTACACAGTAGTCCTCAGTAGGGATTTCCCTGTCTGCTAGCCAGAAGTGGGTATCATGAATTCATGATAAACAAACCCAGAGGAGCTGGAACCTTGATTACTGTCAATGTGAAATGTGTATGTGTGTGTGTGTGTGTGTGTGCATGTGTGTGTGCATGCACGTCTCAGAATACAAATCATAGAACACAAGGTTGCTATTCAATCACTATACCCATCCTGCTGAGCAAATAAGGTTTGGATTTCATGTCACTAAGTGGTGCAGTTTTGCTCTTGCCACAATCCCACTGACATTTACTAGTGTCAAGCAATGTACAAGACTAATGGGACCTTTTCCTGTCTACCAACATCTAGCACCCAAATATTCTTGTGTTAGTGTTATATTAATAATGAATAACCAGTAAATTTCTTGCTCTGATTAATATTGTTCTCCTAGACGGTCTCTGTGTTATATACATACATATCCACATGTACATACACACACAGAAAAATCTATCGCAAATGTTTCTGTTGAAATTCCCTCTAGCTAAAAAGAAAACATTAGAGTTGCCATAGGTAATAGGATTCAATATATCACTGGCTCTGTTAATTCCTCTATGCTTAATAACATGAAATTGAAGACATATCTCTTCTACTCCTTTCTCTCACCTCTTTAACATCTTTGCTTGGTGCCTCTGGTGATATGTTTAAAACTTTTGCTTTTATTATTGTTCAACACATAAAGCGAGATATATCATGTAATGCAAGAACTCAAGAATGGTTTGCATCAACTAAAAATTTTATAAAAAGCTATAAATATGAGAAGCATTTACCTACATTTTGTTGCATTGTTATTACTAGAAGTACCAAATGACATATTAATGTTAATGATCCAGATAATTTCTGGTTTTCATTAGATTGGTTCCTTTTGAGAAAGTTATTAATCTGAGTATACGTAAGTATTTATTTGTATTCCAATAGATTCAATTCCATTTTTTATGAAACTTTATCAAGTATTTGTACAGAAATATGATCTCTTATTTTTATTTTTTTTTCCCTACAATGAAATTTTGAACACTACTTGGCCTTTACTATAGTTTTGAATATTCACCACCACCTCCTTGTTAACCATTACAGGTCAGTTATGAATTATCTTTGTGCCTGATATGCTGAAGAGGGTGGCTGTCACCATAAAATGCATGGCTACTGAAAGAACATTTAAAAGAGAAATATGTCATTGGATCAAAAGTCCATCACTGTATGATGGATGATTTTTGGCATTGACCAAGAATACATTTGTAGGTATGATCATAACTACAGGGGAAGCAACCATATATCTGAAGTGATGTAAATAAGCAGCTTACTTCTGTTTTGTAATTTTTCTAATTCGTTCACAGGTACACACACACACACACACACACAGAGAAAAAAGAGAGACAAAAAACCCCACCAAACCAAACAAAAAAAAAAAGTCCACCCTGAGGAGATTGAGGTTACAAAAAAAAAAGTTCTATTTTTTTCTTTCTGAAGATGCATTTACACAGTCACATAACCAGCACACATATGTGAAGATTGTACTATTTTCTAAAAGTTTTGTATAAAAACTGCCTCTAGCTAAGACTCAGGTCTTCATTTTTTTTTTTAATAAGGTATTTCTTTAAAGAATAGAGACCCATTTTGCAAGACTAGAAAATATTTTCATTTTTATTTTTGCCTATATTTTCTCCCTTTTTCAGAAAGGAATAATAAACTGCTGTTTTCAGATAGGTGGAGAACTCCTTTATTTTTGTCTGCTTTTAACTAATTCTTCAAAAAAACTACATGTGAATATAAAGTGTTTGGGAATAGCCTAATAACATGATAAATAATAACTGTACATCAAAATGAAATCTTGCTGAAACTTTCTTCTTTCTTTGTGTTGTACAACGTCGAGAATGCAAATATACAGTTTGACATTGAAATGCCACAGTACTCCCTCGGTTAGTGAAGTTGGCAACAGAGAAAATATTATGCCAGCTCTTTAAAGCCAGAAGTGCTTCCCTCTCCACTTACACATGCAGTTCAAGTTGCAGTCATATAATTGGGTCTCAGAAATTGCCTCTCTTTCTTGAATCCCCATGCCCGAGTTAAGAACTACTATTAAAGGTCTCACTTTCATTCCCCAATTGCTTTTTTCTCTTAAAGCTTCACTGTGGAACCCTAGCAATTTGCTTCCTTTTATCTGTTGAGTTTCAAGTGTGTTAAGTCAAAGTTAGCAAGTACAGAGCTAACATCTTTCTCAGGTTTTTCTTATGAGTTTTGGGTATCTTGTGGTATTTTTATAATACAATTCAGAATATTATATTTATCACAATATTGCATAATCAATTATACAGAAATATACTATTCTTACTTTTCATTGTATGTGCAGACAATAGGATTCTCCCACTTGATATATTTATTGCTCACAGCACTGAAAAAAGACAAGATGATATTTGACGTCATAATCTACTTGGGTTCTTTGGATTCATCTCTGCTCTTTTTAGCAGGGTAAACATTACTGACAACTGAGTTACAGAACAGATATATAGACAGACAGATTAACCTCTTGCCTTATAAGAACTGAACCTACAGTACTTTTGAAAAAACCCTTTTTATCTATTAACCATCTATAAAACATTTCATCTGTTCATCTACATATTTGTATTTGTAAGTGCACTGTGGTGAAAAACTTTACTATTTTTCAACATCAGTTGATATTTCATATATGAATGTGGTAGACTTTTTATTTTTCAGAAGTAAGGAAGCTTTTATGTCACTCAACCTAAATAAATAGATTTTAGGGAAGCTGAGCATTCAATATTCTGAAAATCAGGTACTGCAAAAAAATAAAAAAGTGTCTAAAAGCAACAGTGGGTTCCATATCTAAAAAATAGTAATCTAAAAAGTAGGTACAGTTTTCTGAGCTGCCTCTATAGTCAGCGGAGAACTATGAATGCCCCTACATCTGAGTTGTTGCTTCAGCCACCCACCATGTCTCAGTTATCTCAATGATGTCATAGTTTTGTGAACACACAGAATCATAGAATGTTAAGGGTTTGGAATGGACCTTAAAGATCATCTAGTCGCAATCCCCAGACTGTGGGCAGGGACACCTCCCACTAGACTAAGTTGCTCAAGGCCGTATCCAAGCTGGCTTTGAACGCTGCCAGGGTTGGGACATCCATAACCTCCCTGGGCAATCTGTTCTACTGTCTCACCACCCTCACAGTAAAAAATTTCTTCCCAGCATCTAATCTAAATTTCCCCTTTTTCAATTTATACTTATTATTTCTTGTCCTATCACTAGAGTTCCTGAAGAGGACTCCCTCACTCACTTCATTGTAGGCCCCCTGCAGTTACTGAAAAGTTGCTATGAGTTCCCCACGTAAACTGCTCTTCTGCAGCCCCAACGTTCTCAGCTTGCCTTTTTAGCAGAGATGCTCCAGTCCTTCTATCAATTTTGTGGCCCTCCTCTGGACTTTATCCAACAGTTCCATGTCCTTATGTTGGGAACACCAGAACCATGCACAGTACTCCAGGTGGAGTCTCATCAGAGCAGAGTAGAAGGGGAGAATCACCTCCTTCAACCTTCTGGCCACACTCCTTTGGATGCAGCCCAGGATTTCTGGGCTGTGAGCACACTGTTGGTTCGTGTCAAGTTTTTCATCAGCTTTCACCCACATGCACACCCCCACTTTCTACTACTTGTTTCATAGGCTGCATATGCCTGAAACAAATTTCCTTTTGCCCTGGCTTATAATTTCTGAGATCTGCTGCGGTCCCATCATCCTGAACCTATGCTTTTCAGCACTGTTGACCTCTACTGCACTTTACCATGAGATTTTTTGTTCCTAATTTAAAGCTCTCCTAATCAGTTTCACCAGCCTTCTGCAAAGATTATCTTGGCTTGACTTTGTAAGGAGTATCTCCTCTCCCTCTTTCAGTCCTTCATCATCAAAGTGGGTCCCATGGTCATAAAAGCCAAATTCCTGTCAACATCACCAGCTGTACAACCAGATTGTCAACCTGCAGGTGCTGAAATTAATATAATTGTATGACTTTGGTGTGACAGGACTCAAAATCAGCCAGGGTTTTGAGGGTAGATCCATTTAGATTTTCTCCAGTCCAAAGAAAGAATGATATTCATATGGCTTTAATTTTGTTTTTAGTAGACTAAAATTCAGAATATATAACTCTAAGTAAAGGAAACCTAAAGTTTTCTTGAAGTGGTAAAATAAACCTTGCCAGGGAGATCTCCTGAGTATTGAAATTTCATTGCCTGTGTTATTAAATTGTCAGAGAGGTCTTTAACATGCTTTTGGCCTAGGTGAATAAGCAGATGCTCTGCCAGGACCCTAGCAAATTTTGGATTTAGCACAAATCTGACACCTTTTTCAATAGGCAACATGCATTCAGCCACCCTGTTTTGGAAGCTGAAGGGTATAATAGTATGTTCATGGGCCATTCCATGCCTAAGAAGAGTTTAGGGAGCATTTTGTTTGCCAGTTTAAATGTACTAAATGTGATTAGGAAAAGCAGAATAAAATGGGGGGGGGGGGCGGGCAGGAAGAATCATTAGAAACTACTGTTCTTCTACCAGCTGTGCCCTTGCAGACAGGTTTTGGCCCTCAGCCCAGCCACTGAAATTCAGGTTTTTTAATTAAGAGAAACTGTATCCACTTCTTTCTAGTTTTTATGAAATTACCTCCATCCTCTAGGTGACCACTTCTTCAAATCAGTTTCACAACCACATACAAAATGTAAACTTCCAAATTTTTCTACAAGTCTTTCAAGCCTTTCTGCTTGGACACGTTCATCTATTCTCACCAGCAACTCTTTGGTGTTTTTTATTTTGTTTTGCTTTGCTGTTTGGTGTTTTGTGTGTTTTTTGTGGTTTTAGTTTTCATATTTTCTGGAAGGTTCCATGCGTCCCAATAACTTCTTAAAGGATGATAATCCAAGAACATACAAACATATAATACCTTTCCTTAAATAAGGCGTTATGACCGAGCTAATTAGCTGAATTCTCAGCAGTGCTAATTAGCTTGGATGGAGCTCCATGGTGAGAGATGTGTTGTCTTTGGGTCAACATGTGCTTTACACATTATCATCCTCAGCAGAGTAAAACCCTCCAGTTTATGATCAGAAATATGAGTTGCAGCAAATCTTGAAAAACTTGACTGGTTTGCATCTTCTAACCTGGGTAAAATAGGTGACTTCTGCTGCATTTACCTTTAGACATTATATTCTCCAGTCTAATTCCACCAATCACTTTAGAAACCTGTTTGTGTGAAAGCTGAAGCATGAAATGTGTTGACAGGCATTGCAGCAGGTGCACAGTCACCATGCTCTATCATGTATAACTTTACAGAGATGAGAAACACTAAAGACTTTGTTAAAATTATTATCTTAATCCTAGACAGGGGGTAGTAGGCCAAAATTTTTCTCTCTGTTGAAGAAGAATCTTGTTAGAAACTAATTCAAATTATTGATGGGTCATTTGAGACTCATTCCCATAACTGGGTCTGTATTTTCAGGACAGATGGATGAGTTGATATTCTTGGTAGGACTTATGCTCCCTGCAAATACATAGTATACATACATGGTATTTTGCCTGTCTGTTAGGATGGCATTTTGCCTTCTCACAAGTCTGCACAAAAGTCAAGAAATGGTAGATTCATGTGGACAGGTGGTATTACCCTGCAAATGTCACTTTTTTCTTGGAATTCCTCAGTCTGTGCCAGTATTACATATTGGCACCACATGCCTCTTTACACCTAATTACATGATTTGACACATGACAGAACAGAAATGGTTGATCTGAGGAGGGAAAGAAAGGCTGAAATTTATGGTTGCTCTTACAAATATATGTACTAAGTCCTCAGACTTGTTGGAATGTCAGTATACAGGAGGAGTCATGACCCTTTCTATCTCTTATGTTCAAATAACTTTCCTAAAAAGTAAAAATTGTCAGTGTCACTTGTTTTGGCAGAGATTAATGTGTGATAAGGCTATGTCCTTCTAATAAGAAGCTTGTGTTATGCATGTACTGAACTTTTAATGGGGAAAAACTGAAATAAGTGTTCTTTTTGTTGTAAAACCAGGATGAGGAATAATTTTCTGTTGTAAAATCTGTTAGAAATAAAAAGTGAAGGTAATATGCCTAAATGTAGTACACAGATATCTGGTATGAGATTTCAAGAGTTATGCTCATTCTATTCTAGTGCTATTTTCCATCTCATCTATGTACAGTCCAATAGATAAAATGAGAGGGCTTAAAAGCAATTCTGTAAACAGTTATCACTACACCTATTGGTACAATAGCAGATCAGCAGCATATCCCTTTCTTCCACTTTCCTTACTATTTCTTNATGTCCACTCTTTGCATTGAAAGATCATGGCTGAAAGACCATAAGCCAGCTACAACAGCTAATTTTGAAGAAAAATAATCAAACCCCCCAACCTACCATCCAACCAACCAAACAAAATGAATTCTTTTGGATTAGTGAACAATGGGTCCAACAAGCACCCAGACTGCAGCAAGGAAGGGTGGAGGACCTCCATTTTGGCATCACTGAAATACTAGATTAGCTCAGCATTTCAGAGAAACAAAAGTTTAGGTGCTTCCCTCTAGATCAATGAAACCTTTGGTTTATTATTTTGGCAGGTAGCTGACTTTGGGGAACCAATTAAGCCTGATGGTCATTCTCACTCAAACTAGCAAGATGATCACTTTTTACTCAGATAACCTGCTAAACAGCTTCAGAGCCTTCTCACAATAAGATCACTTTCTTCCATCAGGTCTATAAAGACAAGTAAACTCTTCCACAGAAAAGCCTAGAGAATGTCACGTATTGTAACAGAAAACTTCTAAGACATCATTTTCTTGCAGCATAGGCAGTGAAGACTTCAATAGCTTGAATGTTTCTGATTAAAATATTTAAAATAGCTTGAATGCTCATACCCACATCACTTCAGATAATTCTGCCATGAAGACATAGATGTACTTACTTGATTTTAAATAATTTTAAACAATAATAACATTAACTGGTAATAAGTATAAATAAAAGTAATTATCTTCATTATCCACTTGCTTAAACTTGTTCTCTTTCAACTTTGCTGAACTATTTAACCTTTCCACTCCTCCTTAAGTCACCAAAGGAAAGTAAACAGGAGTGAGGAATGTGTGTCTTTTTCCTTTTACTAGTTTGTGGGATAAATTTACCACACAGAGGAAAAGCACATAGTGGTAGCACAATAAATGAATAATCTTGGCTCATACAACCCCTCTCAAAAGATTACTGTTTACCTCTAGATGTTTGGTTTGTTGTTTTTTTGTTTGGTTTTTTTTCCCCAAAAGGGATGTAAAGGTACAATTGTATTTTAAAAGCAAGAATTTAATGTGGGTTGCAAGCAGCAACAATATGACCTTGTCTTAGAGGTCTGTGGAAAAGTTAATACATCAGTTATAAAGAGCTTACCTGCTACAGTTGAAGTTGTTTAAGAATGAATTATTCCTCATCCACTAAATACCTCGCATACCACCTTCATATGTGAAAGTCTTCGAGACTTTAATTTATTCTGTCTAACTATAGGCATCAATTTGTGTACCCTAATGGCTGTTGAATCTAAACTAGTGGCTCAGACTTTCCTGATAGTTAATAAAGAGATTGAAGCATTTACTTGCAGTGATTCAGATGGAAAGAATCACCTTCTAGACATGACTCTCCTTTTCTTCCATGTCTGTATAAGAGTCCTGGGCTTTTTGATTTTGCACTGTAGTGAAATTAGATGGAATAAATGTGGGTATGTTTCTGGGTTCATTCTTAGTTCAGTTCCGTATAAGTAAATTGAGTTTGTCTAAATGACTTGCATTGCTTCCTTAAAACAATCTGGTTTATTTGGCCTGAAATAGTCCAGCAGTAGTCATGAATCCAGTTATCACATCTCAAGTGAGGAGTGATAACTAACAGCTATGGAGCTGTCATCTGCTGAATAGCTCCAGCTGTTCTCTAAACTGGCATCTGGCAATATCTCAAATTAAAAAAAAAAGTTTTTAAACAACATGAGACACATTCTAAGTTCTTCTCTTAATCCGTTATTTTTGAACTTTTTTTTTTTGTTAAAGGTAATAATATATAACAAACAAAGGTGTTACTTTTCTAAGATGTTTAATATTTTGTATATGTTTAAAAGTCTAAGAAATCAAAAATAAATATGTATAATTTTGTGTAACTGACTTGTGCAGCCTTATGTATCTATAAGAATAGACTACATCTAATGCTTAAAAATATTATCTTTGAAATAGCTTTCTTTGTAATAATTTATTTTCAAATAATTATTAATTTCTCCAGTAATATTTTTTGCCTAAAGCTTCTGTAACAGTAACAAAAAAGAGGGGAAGCACCCCAAACAACTCATGTTAATA
>VWZF01003408.1:191121-235609 GCA_013396755.1 Sclerurus mexicanus | reverse complement strand
CCACCGCTCGCGACACTGCTTTCCCAGAGACCTTTACGCCATCTCTGTGCGGGGACGGAGTCCCTCTGAAGGGCCCTCTGCTGACTCTGCTGACATACGGTACTCTCGTGGCTGATGGTGGCATACGACTGGGAGGGCACAGGTGAAGAGGCTCAGGTGCTGCTCCGTCATGGTGGACAGGCTGCCCTGCCTCGCTCTTCGCTCCAGAGTGATGCACGGGAGCCTTCGGGGCATGGTCCATCCTGTTGAAGACCTTAGTGTGTCTTATAACACCAAGTGACTTAGAATAGAGCGTGCCTGATGGGCTGGTACCTGAGGAGGGGTGTGCCACGGAATGCTGCCTTTCCTAGACAGAGTAGAGCTTAATTGCTTGTCCATTAAGTTGTCTGTGGCTTAATGCCCCAGGCCAGCCTCAAGAAGCTGGGACAGAATAGCTTCTTGTAGCTGCTGAAGTCCTGCATCTCCCTGATGGTCACCATGGTCTGTCTGATGGGTCAAAGATTTGTAAGTCTCTTTGTGTTATGCCTTTTGCTACTTGGAGCTACATCAGCTCTGTGGGACAGACCTTCCCCAAAACTGATCTGGTTTGTGTTACCTGTTTGAAAAATGTCAGCTCTGGCTTTAACTCTGTCTGTCTGCCTTCTCCCCAATCTCCCTGCAGGTACTCCAGAAAACAGGAGACATTTTGCCACAGCTCTTGTGTGCCACTAGTGTGTAAAGTAAAAAGCATCCCATCAACAAGCATAGAACCCCGTCAGAGCTCGCTTTTGAATCTAAGTGCTGTTCTAGTAGCCTGCATGGCATCCAACCAATGGGTTACCAAGCTTTGTTTTGCAAGCTCCTCACTGTGTTCAGACAGACTTTCAGGGTCCTCACATCCAACTGCGTACTTCCCTGATGAAGTGAGTGAGGAACATTTGTGGATCAGCTTCAGCAGTAGCTGCTTTTCTCTTGAAGGTCACAAGGACAGGAATTGGCAGCTTTGCAGAATGCAGTTCTGTCTAGCACAGGTCAGAAGCTCTCACAGTGCTGGTTTGTGGTGGGAAGGATCCCTGGGACACATGTGCCTGGAGAGTGGCAGGATCCCACTTTCTGGAATTTCCTACTGCAGCAGCTTTCCAACACTCCTGTAGACACTGAGTCCCGCTCCACCTGCAATGATCATAAATAACAGCACAGCATTACTCTTCCTATACTGTGAGCTGAAACAATAATTTTGTCAACCCATGTGGCCAGAGTTTCTGTGGCATTCACTTCCTCCTTAAGAATCCATACACTGTCTAAATATTGGAATCTCCCTCCTAAGATATCCAAGTTGTATGTTCTGTGAGATAAGAGCATTGTCAGGCACTAATTAGAGACTGCATACATAAGAAATCAAATTGGATGTATTTGGCATCTCAGAACTTGTTAGTGCATGTAGTCTTAATATCCCTTGAAAGTAGAAAACTGACAGTACACCCTGTACATCCCCTTAGCTCTTCAAATAAGTGGTTAAAAATGCCATGGGGAGGGAAGAGTGTGAGGGTGAGGATGAAGGGTAGTTTAACTAGCTGTACTCATCGGTGGGTGTCTCTGCTGAATGTCTAGCTGAGAGTCGAGGCCAGGGAGAAAGTGTGTGTGTGTGTGTGTGTGTGTGTGTGTGTGACTGAAACCAGAAAATGGTGTGGGTATGGAGGCAGATGTGAACAAAGAAGAAAATTAGAAATAGGGAGTGAGAAGTAGGGAGTCTTTCAGGTTTTGACATGGAAGTTAAACTAAATAAAGTTGAGAGGATTTTTCCTTACAGATAGCTTGACCTCTAAGGAATCATGATTTAATTTGAAACCTGGGAAGAAAAACAAAATACAGCATCACAAAAAATAATCACACAATGGCAGTGGCAACTTCCCAATAGCAGTGCAAAATTTGGAAATATAGAGGAAAAAATGGAAAAATTTGAAGTCCTTGAAAAGGATGGCTTTAGAATTCTAATGGGATTTCCATTGAGGGCAACAACCTTCTATAGTCAGTTATAAACTAGATTTTTTGAAATAACAACACAGATTAAACCTGATCCTTCTGCATGAAAGTATGTGCACTTCTGCAAGTAAAAAGAGAGGGACTAGGGTTTACTCTGGGAAGCACAGAACAGAGGGTCAGCAGTGCTTTAATTCTTGCAATGCTTTTTTTTCTTTTAATTCTCTGTTCCCAAATTCATAATGTCTGCATGAGGCTATCAAATTTCATATGAGTAAGAAGAGCCTAAGTTTATAGATGTGTTTGCAGGGGAAATGTTGGACAATATAAACTCTGAAGGCTCAAGAAGAATTGTTGTAGAAGTATTTTAAAATTCTTGGAATTGTCCATAATGTGAAAGCTGTCAAATGTTACACACAAAAATGGCAAGAAATTGTGATATCATTTCCTGTTCTATATACCTGGCATAGGTCTGACTTACAAAAGGGTAAAGCACTATATCATTTAAGTTAAGCCTATAACCAGACTTCCTCTACAAGCTATGTTTCCAATTCCCTTTCCCCCTCATACTTAACTGCCTCCACATTACTAGATTTTGGTCTAGCAGTTTCTGACCTGTTATTTCCATGTTGGTTTTCAGATCTGAGGTTAAAATGAAGGGCAAATTCCCCTATGTCAGTATACCTGTGGAGATACCAGATCTAGTGGAAATGTTTCAAGCATATAGTCAATATCAGAGTTGCTTCTTTGTTAAAATACTTTTTCTTGAAACACAAAAATTAAAACTTAATCTTGCATGGGGTTTCCTGTTAAAATTTCACGGTAGTGTGAATGAAAATTAGTCCTCTCTTGGATTTTGCAGAACAAAAAATCTGTGGCTTTCATCTTGAGAGCCGCAGCAGACTTCTGAATGTTCCTTCTTTTGTGGCCTGAAAGAATTGAGAAAATATGCACATGCTTAATTTCTAATGTGTGTTTTAAATCCATAACAAGAAGATTGGTGAAAGAGAAGCGGGCACGGTGTTGGAGTAAAGAGAACAAATCTCTAGATTTTTCTTTTTGAGGGCTATACATTGGAATGCACTTTTTTCCCTCCCTTTCACCTTTTTTTTTGTCCTAATTTACTTGTACTTACGTCTGTGTTTTGTTCCCTAGAGGGAACTGCAAAAAAAGGATTCAGAGTTCTCTCTAATTATGGTGTGTTGTTGTTATAATGGCTAATGTGCCCCAACAGAAAAATATCTCAAGACAGTTGTGTCTGGAACTGGACTTTGTTGGGATTCTTTCCTCTTCCTCTTCTTGTTTCAGAGGCCCTTTAGTCAGCTTTGTGTATTTGTTGGTAAGTCAGTAAATCTGAGCCACCTCAGATAATTTATGAGAATGTGGAAAATTTCTAGGCAGAAAGGAGTGTGTGCAGTTATCGAAACAATTTTATTAACTTAGAAAAGACCACTGTAAACAAGGAAGAAGGAGTGACCAACCCAATCCATTTTCTCTGCTCAGAAGGGCCTTCACACTGACCCCAGCTCATGCAGTATTGAAAGTGTGCTGAGCTAAAGTTCTGATGTTTGAAATAAATCAGAATTTCTGTAATTTCTATTTTGTGACATGCTGTCCTATCTTAAGTGCTCTTTATAACCGTCTTTTCTCCAGTGTGAATCTGACTCTTCTACAAAGGGAATTGTAATTAGCAATTTTTAAAACCAGTCTTAAAAGAGGGCTACACTGAATTCGAAACACTGAAGAAACACTTAGCAAACAGAGTTTACAAATTAACTGATCGTAGTAATGGAATGCATCAAGGGGAGGTCCCTCAGTTTTGCTATTCAAGATAGCAAGATAGGAGATTGTTGCTTCCTGCAGTGGCCTTTTTGCTGTTTCCCTGCCTGTCAATTCTTGTGCTTACTGTGCCTTTTATCTGCATGACATGGTCTGCCTTCTCCTGTGCTATTGGTGGGCCTGGTTTGATGTTCAGCAGTAAAACCTATCTTAACTTCATCATTCATGTGTCTGCTTTGCCAATTCTGTATTTGGGTTCTGCTCTTAAAAGTGGCTAAGTAGTGACACAATAGATTGCCTTGCGTTGTGGATAAACAATTATGTATTTGAATGACTAGTGGCTTTTATGGTTGTGTTTTGTTTACATCCCAATGGGGCACTGTATTTACTGGGGAGTGTCCCAAATCTTGTTGTGGCTGACACATGTTCAGCAGTTTGCTTACAGAAATCACAGAATACTTTGTTTTTCTTGTGGAATAACTGTTGCTGAGGTATATGTAAGGAGGATCCAAACTAATATGACTTTTTACCTTCCAGTCATATGAACTAGTATCAGGGCAGTGGAAGCTGGTAGAGAAAAGGCTGAAGGTTGACTAATAAATACCAGTAACTAAACTCATTCCTTACTTCCACCAGTGGCAAATTCCACCGGTTCCTGTATATCCTTCCTCATATGTCCACGTCATAGGTGAAATTGTCTGTCATGGGAGACTGATGGTGAGGGGAAAGGACGGTGTTAGAACAGTGCAGAATGAGCACACTTAGGCACATCCTGCACTTTGTATGGAATGTTTTTTTCATGGTCTATCCATGAGACTTGTTCTTTTCCATAGTCTGAACTTCCCCTATGTTCCAGGTTGACTTTTGGTGGATGTTAGCCAAGATCTTCATGGTTGCTCGTCACCATGGAGTGGAGTACAGGTGTGTTCATCTAGAGCCCTGTAGGCCATAGTGTCAGGAGCACAAACTTCCTTGCCAGTAATGGCAGAATTCTTACTTTTTTTTCCTAGAGCTCACTGAATGGAACTCTCTCCTAACTTTCAGCCAGACTTTCCCTGTCCCAGTTTATCCACATCCAGCAGATTTGTTATCCATACTACCATATGGGCTGCTATTGGCCTCAGTGCTATTTTCTTCTATTTTACTTCAGAATCTAGGCCTTTGGGGGTTCAGACGCCTTCTGGGAGTCACCCTTGTTAATTTCTTTTCAAACATTGTTGGAGCACAGACAAAGGATTCAGAAGTAGGGGAAGTTGAAAAGAAGTGTAGGAGCACTATGCTTACTATCTCTAACTATGGAATCAGTGAGATTTGAACTACACAGTATTTAGAATGTTTTGGTTTTGTTTTTTTGTTGTTTTGTTCAGAACAGAATGAAGAATATTCTCTATGCTTGCTTTTGTAGCTGTATAGGACAGGATGCTGATTTAAGGACAGAAACAACTTTATTGCCTGTGGAAGGAGAAGCAAGACAGACATGCTTTGAAAAGGTATTAGAAGGTTTACTTGGTTAAAATGTCCAACAGTCATTGCTCATTTGCATTAGAATACTGTCTCTCAAAAGCTGCCACCCCCAGCTGTTCACCACAGAAATTTCATGTAGCTTTTTGTTTTCAAGGGGAAAGTTAACCTGTCCTTGTTCCAAATGTTCAGCCTTTGAAAATAATGTCCCCTTAATCATAAGATGATTTCTCTAAAGAAACAATTAATTTAGCTGTGCAACAGCAATTACAGTTGGTTTAAGAATAACTGTAAAGCAAGTTCAGTCTTTTCATTGGCATTTAAAGTCAGCAAACTTGATTAGGCCCTGTAATCCATAGTGGAGGTACTACAAAAGAGAAAATACAGGAGAGTGTACAATAAAGGCTGAGTGGCAGATTGCGAAGTAGAAAATATATTTTAGCTAGTCTCACTGTGGTTTTTTTTTCTTTTGATTTGTGTATTTTCATGTTCACAGATCTACTGTGGTTAGCTGCCATTTAATGCTAACAACTCATCTGCTTGAGGAGATTCTGCTGTAATGTATCCAGTGGCTGTCCCTGCACCAGGAGGTGAAGGAAATAATGGACATGTGAAACTTATTTTTTTACTTTTTGTTTTTGGAGCTGTGTTGCTCTGTGCTGGATTCCTGCTTTCAGTCTTTATTCTCCAGTCATGCCCGTCTGGAACCTTCAGTGACTGTAATGAGGTCCTTAAGGCTGCTGGGCCAGTGTTGGCTGTAACTGGACTGGTTTGTGTTTTACTGGCACGATCAAGGGCCAGGATGTATATAAGACAAAGACAATTGCAAAATGAGCAGGTGTACAGCCTTGTTTTTTGTCGTGGGAACTGTCAGTTTGCCCAGTTTCTCATATTTGGATTCCTGTTTTTAACTAGTGGAATGCTAATTAGCATCCTGGGCATTTGGGTTCCTGGCTGCAGCCCTGGCTGGCATACCATACAGCTCAACCACACTGGCAGTTCTGATGTGGACCTCCAGGGCTGTGGATTCCTGTCACTTCAAATCATGGGACCTTTGATTGTGCTCACTGGGTTGTGTTTCTTCGTGATAGCTCATGTTAAAAAGAAACAAAATTTAAATCTCAACCAAGAATCTTGTGCAAGTGAAGAACACCCTCAGAGCCCTGAATCTTTTCAGGTTACAGTAGGTGGGTAAATAATGTTGAAACTTTACATATGAGAGTTAGTAGGGTTTTTTTCCCACTAATAGTTTACCTCTGAATATTACCTGTTTGAGCTCTAGTCATGTCAGTTCTGGCATGTCAAGCCAGCCAAAACAGAAGAATGTTGCTTTGCCTCATGTTTTCTATATGGTCAGTTCAGTTAGCATTCGTACAAAGGCAAACTTTGTCATAAAAAGAAAGGTCTCACTGTCTGTGTAAAGGAAGCAACATAATCTGACAAATGAGCCCCATCCCAGTTCCTTTCTCAAAGCATGTGGTTGACATTGCAAATCAGAGGTCTAATGAATTCTGTGATTTTATTTAAGATCTCTTTTAGCCTTGAGCCTCTGACGTCTTAAACAGAAGAATCTAATTCATAAACTGTCTTTTAATTTTTTTTAATTATGGCCACATCTTATATCAGTCACAGATATAATTGCAAGATGCCTTTGTTAATTGCACAGTATTTGAGTAAACGTGGTATGTTAGCAGAGAGTAATACCCTGCCTATAGCACTGGTTTTAATGCCTGGTGAATACATTCCATGCATAGGTTGTTCTGATAGCTCTGATTACTCTGACTATTCTCATAAACTCATTGATTAATGAGTCAATCTTAATATTGTTTACTGTCACCAGATGGACTGGACTTGAAATCCATAATGAAATTCAAGTCAATGTATAGAACTGTAGTCTGGTGACCCTCAGGAAATAGGGGGCTTTGAAGTCAGTTTTGCAGCCACTAGAATAAATAATTAAGAATTAATTCAGATTGTCTTTTAAGGCAAGAAAGCGAAATTAGTGGATTCCTTTTATATTTCAGTCAGGAGAACAAAAACTGAAAGGTTGAATGCTGAGATCTAGTTGACCTTGTGTTGTTCTGGAACAGTGGTGACTCAGCTAGAAAACATTCCCTGTCTCCCAATTCAAGAATTTTGACGGCCTCTGAACTCTCCCAGCTCAAAAGTTGCAAAGGAAGAAAAGGTGCTAGGCAGGTGTGAATATTTATGTAAATTTCTTTTTAAAAAGAGTTTTAAAGTCCTCAGTTACAAAGTTGCAATTGGCAGATGTGCTGCATAGTATACTTAATAGTGACCTATGTATCAATAGTCCCGGTCATAGTCCCGGTCATGGTTAGTGCGCCTTGAGCTACAAGTAATTTAGTAGAGAAACTGTCAAGGCACACAAATCAGTCACCAGAACCATTAATGACTTGAATACTGTCATTACAGCACTGCAGTAGATGTGGAGAAACTTAGACTGGCCTATTTTAGATATGTGAGGAAAACGAGATACTAGCCTACCCTTAAAATGAGCCAGCATTAACTGTGTGCTTTGCACTTCCAGTTTCCGATGGCAGTCAACAGTGTTTGTGTCTCTTAGCTAGATGGAACAGGTCCCTTCACCAGCTGTATTTTCTAAATTAAATCTTTCATTTTTGAATATGCTGCATCTTTGTTTTGGGATGATTTTGGTTTTGAATGTACCTCTGACCTACTCTAACAGCCTAGAATATCACAATTCTGTATGTGGGATCATTGCACTCTGTCTTAAAAGACAGGCAAGCACAAATTCTAGGATACTGTTAGAATAACCAGTGATGCTTAGTTTTCCAGAAGTAGTAATTTGTGGTTTTTCCCATAGGTGATGCTGTAATGGTATTTCCACCCCCACCACCTCCTTATTTTGCTGACCCTATGCCACCACCTGTGACACATTGTCTTATGTCGAGTGTTTTGCCTACAAGTGAAAATCCTCCACCATACCACTCTATCTTCACTGATGGGTAAGACTGTATTATTCTCTATCCTTGGAAATCTAAGCTGTTTCTCAAGGTATCCAAGACTATGTTCTTATATAATCACTGTGAAATAACTACTAGCCATGACAAAGTTTTCTAGTGCATAACTCAACTTACTTCAGCTACTTGACTTGAATTGGCATTAAAATATTGTAGTATATAAGAGGAATTACAAACTGCAGAGTGTTCTTTATGAGGATTAAATTCTTACCAGTTTATTATGACTGGAAAGAATTTCTGAAGTGAAACCAAAGTCTTAGATCAGTGGCCCTTAGAACAGATTTCTTCCACAGATTGTCCAAGAGGTGCCCCTGACAGCAGTGCTGCAGTGACATGATATCCATATTTCCAGATTTTAGAAGTCTCAGTAGAACCAGTGCAGCAAGCCTTTCATGCCAACTACCCACACTCCCTGGACATGTCACTTTATCTGCCAGTGTGTTCAGTTCTCCTGTGTCCCTTATCTCACTGCCTTGAGGATATGAGGCCTGCTGTGCTGGTCTGCCTTGTTCCTGCTGTGGCAGTGTGTTGAGATCAAAGGATACCTTGATACTGCTCCAGAGAGCTGATAAGGGAGGTTGCAAAGCCTACTTCATCTCAAGATGATGTGTGTTACCCCTGCAGACATTCTTTTCATACATTTTGTATAGCTGATTTGCTAGATGTTGCCACCACCAAGCTCTGGGAGCAGGAGCTGTCAACTTACCTGTTGGAGCGAGTCTACAGAAAGCCACCAAATTCATTATAGAGGTCTGAAGTACCCCTCCTTTGAGGAAAGGCTGCGAGAATTGGAAAAGAGAAAGCTTTGGGGTGACCTAATTGCAGCTTTCCAGTACCTGAAGGCAGCCTACAAGAAAGACGGAGAAGGGCTTCTTGTAAGATCATGTAGTGAGAGGACAAGAGGGAATGGTTTCAAAATGGAGAGTAGGTTTAGATTAGATATTAGGGAGAAATTCTTTACTGTGAGGGTGACAAGGTACTGGAACAGCTTCCTCAGAGAAATTGTGGATGTCTCATGCCTGGAAATGTTTAAGAGCAGATTGGATGGAGCTCCAAGCAACCCAGTCTAGTGAAAGTTGTCCCTATCCATGGCACTAGGGAGTTGGGACTAGATGATCTTTGAGGTACTTTCCAACCCAAGCCATTCCATGATTCTATAGTTTAGTTTTGGGCCCCTCCTGACAAGAAAGATACTGAGGTGCTAGAGCATGACAAGAGAAAGGCAGGAAAGCTGGTGAATGGTCTGAAGCACAAATCCTGTGAGGAGCAACTGAGGGAGCTGGGGTTCTTCAGTCTGGAGTAAAGGAGGCTCAGGGAAGACCTTATTGTTCTCTTCAACTACCTGAAAGGAGGTTTTGGCAAGGTGGTGTTGGCCTCCTCTGCCAGGTAGCAAGTGACCAGACAAGGGGAAATGGCATCAGGTTGTGCCAGGGGAGGTTAATCTTAGCTATTTGGATTGGGTTTTTTTCACAGAAAGCTTTGTAACGCTTTGGAACAAGCTGCTTAGGAAGTGGTAGAGTCACCATCTCTGAAAACGTTGGAAAATCCTATGGATATGGTTTAATAGTAGGGCATGGTTTAATGGTGTTGGTGCTAAGGTGACAGTTGGACTTGATGACCTTAAAGATCTTTTCCAACCATAACAATTTTGTGATTCTAAGAGTTCCAGCCTGCCTGGTTCTATCCACTCATGGTAGTTGATGGACTGCAGCTTTAAGAGTTTTCCACTTTACATCAGAATTTTCCCCTCACATGAGGCAATGTGTTCCATGACCAGCTGTACCAGCTGTGTGCCTGATGTCAGTGAAACTTCAAAACTCTAGTACTAATCTTCCTTTTGAAGTAAGCAAGCACAAACCCTTTCCTCGCCTGAAGATCTAAATGCCATAGGAAAAGGATACTTGTGTTAGCAGTGGTGCTTATTCTTGTTACTACACTGTGTACAGACATGTCTATGTTTTTTTAGCAATCCTTTGAAATATATGTGGTGGATTAGTGAAGTTTGGTTTCACTGCATAACGGACTCAGTTCTCTAGTCAATGAACCTCAGCAAGCTCCTTATACTATCTTTTGTTTTGTGGTGCCCTCCTCCAAACTCATTCTCTCCATTGGTGCTGAACACAGCAAATGCCTCCTTCTGCTGCTGTTACCACAACTCAGATTGTCCTTCTGCCTTTTGTCAAAATCACTTTCTTTTTTTTTCTTTTTTTTTTTTAACATAGAACAAACACCTCTATCAAAAACCTTACTCACTCTTACTTATTATTCCATTACTGCAACACTCTGGTGCACAGGGGGACTGTCCCCCAAACAAAAAAATAAGTGTATACATACCACCTAATGAAGGGAGATACTCAGTGTTTGGTTTCCATTTCCTGAAGTTGTCCAGCTTGAGGCTGATGACTTGTGGTGAGGGTTGCAATGCCTATTAAGGCCTAACTATACACACAATTCATTCAGTCTACTGGTTTTCCACTTAAAGAGAGTACTTTTTGTACTAAGGTGATGAGTTTCTGTTGATGACTCAGTGCCTGCCTGCCAATTCAGGATGACAAGGGAAGATGTAGGGATGAGAAGATAATCAGGACTGAGCAAAAGTGCTTGCCAGGGACAGTGGCTCTTACAACCAGGCATGAATTGTTGTGTGAAGAAACATTTTATTTTGTTCAGTTTTTGCCTGTTGTCAGATTGCAAGTGAAATATATCAGCTCTTGGATTTATGCTAATGCAATCAAAGGACATCCAGAACAGTCAGGAGAGAGAGTAAGCTCCTGCTGCTGAAAAAGAAAACTTACATGACACAGCTGTTCTTACAGGGCAGGGTGAAGGTGTCCACAGCTGGATGGTGCTTCATACCAGCTGCTGCTACTTCTGCAGTTAGGCACTACACTGAGCTTGTCTGTGCTACAGCTCCAGTGTGTGCTGTAACTCCCTTCTGACATGTACGTTGGTGATATATGTAGAAAACAACTGGATGTGTGTGAAGAAGTTACTTGTCTTGAGTGTGAACCTGGACCTCTGGTAGTCCTGAGACATTTAACTCAAGTCCAAGGGTACACACAAAAACATTTTGCTTGAAAAACATTTAGAAGACCAGGCTGGAGTGGATAACTGGGAGAAAAATGGGAACATACTTGTTCTGTTTAAGTGTTGCAAGCAGCTGAGAGCCACTCTTGTAGCACTTGTCTGAAAAAGTACAGTGCAGAAAACTGAGGGCCCTAAGTCCTCTCTACCCTGCAATTCAAGGCCCTGAGTTCAGATGTGGGCTTCCTGTGCATGTGCTTGGTAAAATATCCAAGATTCATAGCATTGTAGAATATCCTGAGTTGGAAGGGACCCACAAGCATAATAAAATCTGCACAGGACAGCCTCAAGAATCAGATCATGCATCTGAGAGCGTTGTCCAAATGCTTCTTGAACTCTAGCAGGTTTGGTGCCTGCTCCCTGGGAGGCTGTTCCAGTGCCCAGCCACCCTCTGGGTGAAAAACCTTTTCCTGATATCCATCCTAAACCTCCCACCAACCCATCTTCAGGCCATTCCCTCAGGTCCTGTCACCAGTCATCAGAGAGAAGAGATCAGTGGTTGCCCCTCTGCTGCCCCTTGTGAGGAATCTGTAGACTGTGATGAGGTCTCCCCTCAGTCTCCTCTTCCCCAGGCTGAACACACCAAGTGCCCTCAGCCGCTCCTCACACGGCTTCCCCTCAAGGCCCTTCACCACCTTCGTTGCTCTCCTTTGGATGCTCTGTAAGAGCTTAATATCTGTCCTATATTGTTGTACCCAAAACTTCCCACAATATTCAAGATGAGGCCACCCCAGTGCAGAGCAGAGTGGGACAATCCCATCCCTTGACTGGCTGATGCCCCCCAGGACAGGGTTGGCCCTCCTGGCTGCCAGAGCACTGCTGACTTGTATTCAACTTGCCACTGGCCAGGACCCTCAAGTCCCTTTCTGCAGTGTTGCTTAAAAAGGAATTATTAAAGGGTGTGAAAGAATACAAACAGCACATCTGCACTGAAAAAGGTCAAAGAAAAGGTGATGGGAGAATTGCAAAAACTCTAGTTCCTCAGGCATTTTGTAAGCTCTCCCTACTATTGCACAGTGCAGCAGGGAGAGTTGACACACCACGTAATCCCTCTTTTCTTCATCAATTTTCCTACAAAATCCCCTGCAGCTGGACCTACTGCCTCAACCCAGGAATGTTCAGTTTTGGTGCTCTGAACTTTGTGTGATCCCATCAGCATTGCTGATTCCCTGTCTGAACTTCTCTATCTTCTGAACATTTATACAAAATAGTTTGTTGGGACAGTCTCTAGTGGAGTGGATAAAACACTTCAACCTTGCAAACAGAAACGCAGAGTCCCTAACTTTGTGCTTTGGTGTTCCGTGGCTGGAGGTGTTCTAGCTGTTGTCCTTCCATGTTCCCCAGTGTCCTCACAGAGACCCCCTGAATTGATACCACTTCTGGGCTTTTCACTCAGTTCTGCTCTCTCATGGCTCAGCACTTGGTGGGAGCCAAGGAATCTTGAATAGTGCAAATTCCCAAGCACTTTCTTAGAAGAGAAACAGTGGTCTCATTGTTCATAACATAGTGCCATGGCTGAAGGTCCCAAACATGGGAGAGAATAAGTATTTCATATGTGGGTGGCTACTCAGCAAAGGTAATTTGCCTCTTCAGTCCATTACTTAGTGTTCTGTCAGCAAGTGCTGTGCTGGATGAGAAAGGTTATAGTAAGCTGAGTCACGGTCTGAGCCTAGAATTGTTTGTTTTTTTCCTGCAGTCTATTACATAGTGCCTCAACATTTGCCTTGTAGTATTTCTGTCTCTATTAAACACACACACTCACAAGACCAGTCACAGCACTGAAGAGGGGATGACTATGCTCAGTATTCCTGCTCCTCACTCAGTATCAGTGGGTGTACAGATGTATGCACAAAGGCAAGAGTAAATATCAGTAAATATCAGAAAGGCTGCTTTGATTTTTTTTTTTTTTTTAAATCATGGAAGCTGTGGCTTTCAGAACTAGCTGCAACAAAGGTCCAGGCACAACTAGAAATGTCACGCTTCAGAGCACAGCATTCGTAGCAATGGCCATACATTCTCCTGTGGATGGGGGTATAAATGTGTGCAAAAAGGCAAGAGTTAGCTCTGGGAGTGAGTTCTGAGAAGAGAGGAGTTCTTCTCTTTCCTTGGAAAGCAGTGTGCTGAGAGCAAGATGAGCAGGGTACCAGAACAATGTGAGCTCAACAAATTTGGATCCAGTTATGATTGTTAAAGGAGGACAGTGCCCTCCTTTAATGTCGTTTGGAACTTTGCAGTCTGGTCATGTCCAGTTGCTTCTGTGTCTCCAGCTCTAAGCAGCAATGTGACTCCTAATGTCTGTCATGGATTGCTGGAATACCTAGTAGTAGTTTCAGATGGCCTTTCATGCAAGATCTCAAATGGCTAAGGATTCTCATTTTTGTGATGCAGTCCTAAGTCTGGTAACTGTCTTTCGTAAGGGAAGGGGATAGTGAGTATATGATATACAACAAGAGGGAAGATGTCTTAGAAGCTAAGAATCACAAGAAGATTCATTAAGACTGTGAAATAGCGCAGCCAGAAGCAGCTAATACCCATAAGCCAGGCTGTGACTGGTGATCTGAAAGGTTAGAAGGGAACTTGTTTTGCCCTTCCCCTCTCAAATAATAGGATTTTCATATGAGTCATAATGTAGCCCACAGTATGAAATCCTAATGCTTGTACAAGTTCTTTGCTTCAGGGTTTTTTTAGAAAGTGTGTGCATACAAGTATGTTTATGTATGTCAAGTGGAATTTCACTCACTGGAGATAAATGAATTATGCTAATACGCAATTTTGTGTTTTATAGAGCACAGCTTGTAGATGATGAAAGAACAGTTGCTGTTAGAGACTATGAAACCATATGTACAATTTCTGGGAGCAGCTCACCTTCAGATATTTTACCAATGCTGTACCTCTCCTCTGAATCACCTCCGAAATACGAAGAAAAAGCATCAATAACAAATGAGTATTCATCATCTTCTTCCTCATCTTTTTCATCTATTTCCTTAGCTACATCTGACATCAGCTCATAGAAGACTGTCAGTTGACTTAATTTTTAAATTAAATTGTACACAGAGATTTAAAATTTTTGAATATATTTACATTTTGTAATAAAAGCAATAATGTTGGCTGTGTCTAATTTTTCATCAGGAAGAATAAACAATGAATTTGGATTTCAAGAAATAATAGATAATGTGAGGCTTCTCCTAAAGCAGTCCAAAAGGATTTTACTGCAAAAATGTTAGACACTTGTTCTGTGACAGCTTCAGTTTCTATTTTTAGTTGTTCTTTTTAAAATGAAGGCACTAAGTAGAGACCAACTTTTTTGATAATTTTAATTAAATCTGTTTGGAGCTTCAAAAAAATCAAAAATTAGGAAGTGTTTTTATTTATATTTTTGCATGACTTTTTTAGAAAATACTTGTTTGCAAGTTATTGACTTTGTAAGTACTCTGAAGCCATTCACAAATAAGGATGTTTAAGCTTGATACTGAAGATGTGAAGAATTTAAATGGTTACTTTTGGTTTGCCTGGTAACAAACACTCCATAGCTTTATTTAGAATGTCTCTGGTCCTTATGTAAGTATAATCCCTATGAAAATCGGTTTTAGCTGCAGATAAGAGCCTGAAGGCAACCCTGAGGATTGTTAATAGGCTAACAGTTCAACTGTGGTAATGACTGCTTCCAAGGGGATTATACTGCTGTTCTAGATCATCATTCATGGCTTATGCAAGGAGTGCTTATTGTGTGAGAGTGAACACCACAAAGCAGTGGTATCTTCCAGGTGCAGACATTACTTATCAGCAAATGCAGGAGAGGCAGTTTCATGGAAATGTTAGCAACAAATGTTTTTAACTGACACAGCAGTTGACAGACCCTTCAGAAATACAACCCTCTTAGCTCCTGCATCCCGCTGCAGCCCCCAGGTTAGTGGTAGCAGCTCACCTTCAGGATGAAGGTTCTGGTTGTATTTTGTGGTTGTTTGCACCTCTTCCCAAACTGAAGGATTTGCTTGTAGTAGGTAATTAGCAGGAACTGAGTTGCTGCTGATCTTTGACACTTTGCAACTTGCTCTGAACCCTGTTTGAGAAAAACAGACCTGATTCTGTGCACAGAAACAGAAGTGGCAGAGCTAATCTTTGGGTTTAGTTCAAGCATGGTGAACTTGCCAGCATTAAAACATCTTGCAGGAGTGATCTGTTATTATTCAGCTGGATCTCTGAACACCTGCATGTTTTGGGACCTCAGCTACACCTCAGCTTGTCTTTTACCTTGCTGAATTTTAGGGAACTTGGCTGTAACAGAATGCCAAACTATGAATCAAGCACTCATATTCCCTCCTGTGCCTAGGGGAAGGTGATTGCCTTGTGTCATCCTTCTGTGAACATGCCTCTCACCTTCTGAGAGCTTTAAAGAGATGTTCAGGATTCCTGCATTTGCATTTATTTCCACATCTGTGTCATTCCCTCAGTTATGCTAGGGCAGCTCTTTGTGCAGCCACACAAAAATAAACCAGCCAGCAAGAGGTGTATTTAGCCAGCAATAGAGCTGAGGGGCTTATGCATGCAGAGTAATGAGCAAACACAGCACAGAGGGGGATTTTATATGTGGGAGCTGATTAAACTGGCATGACTCAGCCATGGGAAATGTCTCTGTGAAGAAAGGGAATCCACAAAAGCCAGTAGGCATTTTGTCCTCTTTTCTCTCAAACGTTTTTTACCTAGTCAGTTTTTTGAGGGGCTGCTCCTTGTATGCCATCTGCAATACAAGCTATAGTTTGTCGTCTTTTTGGTTATTTGTTTTTTCGCTTCTGTTTGGTGTTTTAACAGTGATGCCTGCTGCTGCACGTGATTTGTGCATACAAAGCCTTGCACATGTTGAAGGAGCCTGTCTCTCTCTGGATTTATCATGCTATTCTATAACAAGTACAGAAGCTAGGGTATTCTACCTGAAAGATTCCACACAACAAAGACCTGCGTTGACTTTATGCTGTTGTGTGGATCACTCATTTTCTGAAAAGACTAAGCATCAAAGAAGTGTTTAAACAAATCTTGAAATATATCACCATCTTTTTTTAAAAAATAGTTACGTCTGGTTGCTAACTGGAAAAGTATTAACCTTTTGTGCTGCCTGGAATTTGCTCAGTCAGTTGTTCCCAAGACGTACCCAAGAGACCAGACAAATTGAGTAGAATATGTCAGTTCAGCTGAGTCCTCTGTAAGAGAGACATGATCTTCGTGTTTTTCTTCAAGGTTATTGTGTTTTGATAAGACTCTTACTGCAGAGTCTTCAGAGTGGATCGCTTTATTTCTAAAAAAGCAGTCTTCACAGAAACCATGGTTTAGAAAGCTGCTGACCTGACTTCAGAATGAGCACCTGAGTTTTCTGGGAAGGGTAGGTGTTACCTGTGAAAACAAGGATTAAAAACAAAATTTCTCTCTGTGTAGTTTTGAGAAGATGCTTAGGAAATAGTTCAGTATACAGCTATATAAGCATTTTCTATTTTCGACTTGGAGAATCGTTACTTGAAAACTCAATGGATATGGTGGGTGCATCTCCATAAACTGTTCAGCACTGAGGGAGTTAACATAGCCAGTGCAACAGTGTTTGCCTACTGTGTTGTTGAAACCTGTTGCAGCAAGGTCAGTAAGTGTGAGTAAGGGGCTAGCAGATCTGCCTTCACCACTGAAGGCTAGCACTGGGTGAACAGCATTACAGGGAGGAATTTTTCATGTGGGGAGTAGGAGTGAAATGTCTGTATTAGAAAGGAAGCAACACCTTGTAAAATTATAAAAGGAGCTTAAAATAATACAGAATAGCATTTTTATTGAGGAAATGAGATATTTTACTGTCATGCTAATGGTGCTATAACCCTATTTCTGCTCTAAGGTTAGCTTAAGTGCTTGACATACAAATGCTAGGGAGCAAATCAAGTTGGTTACTGATTCACACTTACTTAAACAGGCAAGCTGGGAGGTAAGGGTTGCTTATCCTCTCTGAATGAAGTTAAGGTCTTTCTTGCTGCAAGCACTGACATTGCACTGCTTCAAACTGCAACTCTACAATCCTTTGGATATGAGAAGAATTCACAAAAGTAGGAATAAATGCCTTTTTTCTGGGAGTCTTTCTTCCTGCATCACCAGCAGCTAAAAAAAATGAACAGTTAACTCATCTCAAAAACAGAGCACAGATCTTTGCAATGTTGCTATGTTTTTAGGATAGTTTTTTTAGGATAGAATTGCACCCATCCCATCCTTGCTCTTTGTGGTTTGTGTTGCTGTATCCACTTATCTCTTTTCCATCCTGTCTCTCCAGAGTTATGACTTGTAGGGCCAATTCCAGTGAATGTGCCAGACTTCATCTAGATCAGTGCTACTCCCTCTCTCACACATGCACGTACCTGAATAATTAAGTATAGAAATACTTTCAATTTGGTGGGCCTGCTGACAAGATAGCATTCCCTGGAGCATATAAAACCACCTTGCAGGTAAATGGGCAGCTGGCTGAACCTCACAATTCCTGTTCCTCACAATTTATTTATGCTTTGATGCTGACAGTGCAGTAGTTCAAGGCCCTGCAGTATAAGGCCTGCTTGCACTGGTTCTTCATCTGCTGCTCTTACACATATAATTTGTGTTTTCCATTAAAGCTGACAAGTGCAGTTGCCTTTCTCCAGCAAAAAGTTTCACCAAGTCAAGTCATTGGCCCCCTTGTCTCCCTACAACTGAATGTTTTGTTATGGAGCCATAATTCGTACTTACTCATTTTTAAGGTAATCAGTGTGCAATACCACATTATGCAGCTTCTTTTGCATGTTCTTGGCTAAGTCCCTGCCTATATTACAGGCACGTGAGAAAATAAAACCTCAGTACAGTAAGTTGAAAATGTGTACAATTGCATAAAAATAAATAACAGAGGGAGAGAAGAAAAGGGTTAAGTGAGGGCCTGTCAGTTTTTGCTAGAGTGACTCTTGAAACAGGTTAGAGAACTGAGGATGTGCAGAGCACCTGCTTCCAGCAGCAAGTGCTGCAGGGAAAGTCTGCATCAGTGATAGAAGATTATGTAGAAGAACAGAAAGCAAAGCAGTGCTTGTGTTCAGGGGTAGGTTCTGAAGCAGATGAGAACCAAACTGTAGTGAGATCTGAAAACAGCACTCATTCTGAAAAACCTAGCTCTGGCCGATCTCCTAGGTTTCCCAAAACTGTTTTGCTTAAGTGTTATTCCAGGTAAAAGGGGATGCATGTAGTAAATCAGCATGTTTAAGTTCCCAGAACACACACTTACTGGCAAAGAAAAGTGCTGGCCTTAAAATCAGTGTGATCCAGTAATCTCTTAAGACCTTGACGGCTGCCTGAATGCAGCATTAGCACTGTCTAGGGCAACAACTGGAGAAATGTGGGGAGGCTTAGAGGAAACTGTATTTTAGAAAAAGGGGGCAGTTTACAGGGAAATTAATATAAGTTTCACAGAAATTTCACAGAATGTTCTGAGTTGGAAGGGACCCACGAGGATCATCAAGTTCAACTCTTAAATGAATGGTCCACACTGGGATTGAACACACAACCTTGGTGGTTTTAGCACCGTGGTCTAACCAACTGAGCTAATCTCAGGGTAGATCATATTGCACAAAGTGGAAAGTGTTTTCCATCCTATTCTCAAAGTTCAAGTGACAAGTAGCCTTGGAAAGGAAAAAAAGGAAACCTGTATTCTCCAGCTCTACCATGCACTTGCTCAACAGTCATGAAGTCATGTCCTAAACCAGAGGCAAAGAGACACCCATGGGATGTCTGAGAGTTCTTGAATGAATGAGAAAGGTGACACTACATCTGTATATACTATTAGTTATATACCCATTATAGTGCTGCTTTTAAAAGGATGTTGGAAAACCTGGAAGATTCGGCAGTGGCAAGAGTGATTCATGGTATGGAAAAACCTGGTTTTTAAAGAGCAGTAACAAGTTTATGACATTAAGTTTAACAAATATAAGGTTAAAGATGACTTAGATTTTTGCTATAATTGCCAATACAAAGACAGATTATCTAGTATTTCAGCAGTTTCTAATTTTGCTGTCATCATACAAAACACCACATTGCAAGCCTGAACTCTTTGATCCTCCAGAGGTGCAGAGAATCCTGACTACACTTGGTGCTGTGGAAAAGGCTGATCTTGAGTGTATTTGTCAGAAAATTTTTTGGCACCCTGGATAATGGAAGAGACATAATACTGACTTTGAAAACTTCACAGATGTTTTTTAATGGAATCCAGCACCAATATTCCTCAAGGTCTATCTGCTAACAAATGAGAAAGACACATCTTCAATTGCATTCAGCATCAGTCCTGAAGGTACCGAATTTGGTGAGCAGCCCCTTTCAGAAGAGAGCTGTTGCCACACTGTGTGATATGAATGCACAGCAGACTAAAGGCACCTTTACTGACTTTGAAGAAGCAGTCTGACAGTTCAATTTTCTCATTCTAGAGCTATTTTTATCTTAAAAATCTCAGTATAAACTTGCTTCCCTAGAGCTGTTGGTAGCAGGAAATAGCATTATGGGTTCTACTGCCTGAGTAGTAATCATTGTCCTGTGTGTACTCCCCTGTCATGCAAGTCAAACAGATTGAGTAGCTGAAGGTTTTTCCTCCTTAAGGAATTATACAAAGGCATCCTACCATAACCCTCCAACAGCAACTACTTTGGTCTGAAACTCTTAAGAAACAGAAAAATCTCAAAATTCAATTAATCTGCCTGTTCAATATATGGGACATAAGTTCAGCAGAACAATTCATTGTGATGTCAAAAAATATTCTAGGTACTTCTGAGTACAGGATAAGATCTCTTGCTCTAGCAGGTTTAACATTGCAGCAGATGGTTTCCCATTCCTGCAGTGATGTGCTATTCAGAGTACATGGGCATTTTTCTATATAATCTTTGAGGAAGGGCTGGAGATCCCACAACAAAAAATGTCCATAATTAAGGGGAAATTACAGGGCAATTAAATTACCTTCAAGTAGCTGAAAAGCTTAGATTGGCTTGAAATAGCATTTCTCTCACAACCAGCAGCGCTCCTGTGCTTTTCAACACTGACCACCCTGTTGCTGCTTATCCTTGCACCCACTCAGTGGTTGTCCCAGTAAAATATCAGGAAGCCTATTTTGTCATTTTTTTTAAACCATGGAAGCTGCAGACTGCAGAACAAGCTGCAGCAGAAGTCCAGCCATGACTATAAACATCATGCTTCAGAGCACAGCAAAGCATTCCTAGCAGCAGCCATGCATTCTTCTGTAGAAAATGGATCTGGAAGTAGAGAGCAAGGACTGCCAAACTGGTGTTGACGAAACATATGCTGTCCCTATGTTGGAATCATCAGCTAGACAGAGCCTAGGAAAAGCTGTGATAGTTCCAGCTTCCTTTTTGTCCCATCCAGCATGGGCACAGTGAGAAAGTATCATGGGATCTAAATTAGAGGATAAACAAATAGATAAGCAGCCATTCAAGGGTGAAGCCATTTCGGAAGTGGTGGTGGTAATTCAAGAAATCTTTAGCAATGGCTTCAGGCTTCACTTCCCAGACCTTTATTCTTCTAAGCAAAGTTTATTCTTTCACATGATGGACTCTGTTAACCATACACACACAAAGTTCTTGTATAACTAACCTGAACCTTCGACTTTAAATACTCTGCCAAGTCCCTTACAAACCCCCTTTCTCTTGAGGCAGAAGATACGCTATACTCCATAATGGAGCAAAACAACAACAATGTGGAAGATTTCTCCTTGAATGTCTTTTCTGTCACTCCTTGTCAGCCAAACAGATCTGATGCCCAGGTGTCAGATGGGGATAAAGCTGGCACCACTCTGCTCTTTTCAGGTGTGTTTCTAGGACTCGTGGGGATCACTTTCACTGTGATGGGATGGATAAAATATGATGGCATTACTCACCTGGAATGGACTCAATTACTCGGGCCTATTCTGCTCTCTGTTGGGGTGACTTTTATTCTCATTGCTGTTTGTAAATTTAATATGCTTACATGCAAACCCTGTAAAGAAAGGGAGGAAAATACCTCAGAACTTGACCAGACTGCAAGTGGACAGTCCTTTGTCTTCACCGGCATTAACCAGCCTATAACTTTCCATGGTGCCACAGTGGTACAGTACATCCCTCCACCGTACCCATCCCAGGAAGGTATTGCTGTGAGTCCCAGCTACCTTCACCCCGTGCTCAGCTGCTGCAGTGCTGTTTCCTCCAGTGCCTCTCCGGTTCCCACCCCAGGCTCTCCTCACTTCTGCTCTGCTTACCCCCTGGATAACCTGGCTTTTACGGGAGATGAGAACTTCGCTACTTATCCTGCAGAGAACACCAGGAATCACAGGTACATGTTCTGAAATGCCTTAGTGTGTTTGGACACAGTCTTCTGAGTATTTTAAGTATTATGTATGGTTTCATAGGAAACAACAGCTAGTCCAGGGTATTTTCACTCCTCAGAAATTTTTTGTCTTTTTCAGGAATTCTTCTCAAGTAAAGAATAAGGAGGCATACTTTTCCTAGAAATTTAATCCAATTTAATTTCACATATAAATGCCTTTCAATTTTCAGTGTACTAAATCTCTGCTATTTTTGAGGAAGTTAGTATATATGCTTCTGTCTGTGCTGGGTTTTTTTTATACTTCTCTTACTGTCTTTAGGTTATTATATGCACAGCCAGGGCCTTCCAATGAAACACAATCACAACAGATGAGTAAGCACACAAAGAGCTTTTCTGCAACAATGCAAGAATCAATCTGGTACCAGATGCTCTACCTCCTGAATATGCCTGGTCACAACATGCTCCTCTCCTAATGTAGTAACCTTCCAGCCCTTACTCTTTTACTAGTTTTGAGGCATAAACAAGATTGTTGATGTTACATAGCAATATGAAACTGCTTAAATTGTACACAAAATAATTTTATATAGTTCTTTCCTCCAAGGAAAAATATTCTGATTACAGGAGTTACTCAGAATTATATTCTTCCTAAAACACAAGTCAGTTTTAGTTCATTTGTCAAAGCCTGTTTGAAAAACTGCTGACTGCCTCATTATTCTCAGCAACATGGATGACAGGTATATTCAGGATGAAGACAAAGGTCGTCTCCTGACACTTTCATACTTCACAAAAAAAACCCCCAAACAACTGAATCTCAGTAAAACTTCATCTCACAGCATTTTCTCACAAAGCCAGGAAGTACTTCGCCCAGATAAGGCTGTTAGGATGAAGCACTGAGGTTACTTGTATGTGTTGTGTTTGGTAAATTCTTTTTGCATCTGCTCCTCTGTCTTTCCAGGTCAGAGGACAGTTCTGATGAGCCAGAAGAACCGGGGGAAGACTATGTCTGTAATAACTTGTCACCTCCACGTTATGAGGAAATATACCCACTGTCTTCATAAAATCACCATAGACAACAAATGACAATTCTAAGAGATGCCAGAATGAATCCCAGAAAATCTTTTCTTTAAGCACTTGTGTGATAAGCAAGTATGAGCAAGATCTTGGTACTGATACACAATTCAGTATCACTGAAGATATTTCACGAGTACCTTGTTTTTCTCTGTCAAAATTCATTAGTCCTTTGTGATGCAGTTTAATAGCAGAGCTAATAATTATTGAATAGCAAAACTATTAATAGCAAAGCTATTAAACTCAGGCATCTAAATCCATATTAGGACTCCTCAACAAGAAGCTTGATTTTCAGACTTGCTGAAACCAGTGTGAACTATGAATGCACAAGATGTTTGTGGAAGGTCATGATTACTCCTGGACATTCAGCATCATTGGAAAACACTTGATTTATTCTTGGTATATTTTTACTCTTGATTGCTTAGGAAACTTCAAAAGTGATCAAGTGTCTAATCCATGAAAGTGCATATTATGTCTTAATTTTGTCTGATTCTTTAGATTAGCTTACTCATTAATAAGTCCAGTCTACAGATTATATTCTGTTTGGTTTGTCTGCACAATCCTGTAGCACAACCCAGTCCTGTAGGCATTTTTGGAGCACTCTGCTTGAACCAGGGCATCTCAGAACAGAGAGCACACATATAGTGACCTCTGCCAACTTCTACACAGATCTCTAAGAGGTCCTGCTTGCATCAAATTCAGTTCCCTTCCCCACCTGCTGGGATGCAAAGCACTATCTCCCATCAGGATCCCTAATAATAACTACTAGTTGAATGTCTCTAAAGAAAATGGCACCTTTCTGAAGCCTTGATAGGGCTGTGTGGTCCTACTATATTTAAGGATGTTGATAACCACAACCTCTACCTGCTGCACCCTCACTCTGTGGGAGAGTGTGGGTTTTAGGCACACAGCTCAGTCTGTAGTTTCCCAGAGCATCCAGGCAATGATGGACTGCAGTGACCATTCTTTCTCAAGTTCAGCTTTTGAGATCAACATGGTTCCAGGCATTGTATCTGTAACGACTTACTACATCCTTTGGTTAGAGCATGGTGCTAATGAACATGAGGGTTGTGGGTTTGGTCCCCACATGGGCCTTTCACTCAAGTGTTGGAGTTGGTGATCCATGTGGGTGCCTTCCAACTAGGAATATTATGTGATTCTGTGAAATGTATTTACATCTGTATCTAAAAAGGAATGAGATGTACAGGCTCTAAAATCTTGCAGTCCAGAATTAAGATCCAAAAAAGCTTTACTCAGAAACTGTTTAAACCCCAGAGAAATGAGATTGCTATGAGTTCCTACATTTCTATTTGGTATTTTCACATTCTGTTCCTAGAAGTGCCCTGACACAGCTGGACAAGCCAGTACTTCCCTATGAAGTACCCATCGGGTTTGCCTGTGTCCCTCAAAGGGGTCAAACCAAAAGCTGTTCTCAGCCCTCACCTGCTGGAGTGGGCACCACACAAAATGTTCTGGAGGTCAATGGTCACCATCCAAAGTAATGAAGTGGTGCACTGCTGTTGTGCCTGTGGGTCAGTCTCTAGGCCTGGCATAACACAACTAAAAGCATTGTGGAATGCATAGACTTTCTCTTACTTGTCAACATAGCTGTCTCAGCTCTTGCCAGATTTCATCCATCTGTGATTGATCTCATTCCTAAGATCTGGAGAAGCTTGGCACTTGAGCACAGACAGTTACATACTGACCTGATGTATCTGACAGCTGGAAGTCATGGACTTTCCATGCAGCCTCTGTAGCAATTGGTAGCTCTGGAGGGAGAAGTGCATTCAGAACATTGTGCTGTTTCATGGAGTTGCAGGTACACACCAGCCTCTCTATCCTGTATACTTAGAGGTTGCCAAGAAATAAAACATTTTTGGAGGGGCACAAGGCAACCACAGTGATCGACAAGACACTAATAGAGGTCATATTTGGGATACAATATTGAAACTGACTCAAATCTGGATTAGCAACTGAAGCAGCAGCTACCGAACAGTGACTACAAAGTATGTGCAGGGTTTTCTCACTAGAGAAATATGGGGCATGCTGATTTTCAGCAGCAATGGCCTGGTGTTAGCAGGTAGGCACATGTAGTTGGAGAAAGGGAGACACACTGTTTTCAGCATAATCTCTATGGGATTGAGTGAGAGAACAGAAGATCTGAAAATAAATGCAAGTTTCTCTTGTGGAAGTCTCTTGCTCCTCTTCCAGAATTTACACAGAGGTGAACTCATCCTCCCTCCACAGCAGGAAAATGAAAGGTCCCAAATCCCCAGTTAATTCCACATGGAAAGATCCCTGCACTTAGCACGCAGTTCTGCTGACTCCAGCAAGCACTGCAGTAGCACAGAGGTCAGGCTTGATGGATCCAATTGCAGGACTAGGGTCAAAATTTCTACATGGTCACCCTCCCCCACAACAGGAAAATTCCTTCAGTCAGAAACCACAGACTTTTCCTGCTGCTCTTTCCCTCCTCACACACACACACACACAAACACACACACACACACACACACACACACACATACGTGGCATAAGCATGTTACATGGGGTAATCATATCCTTATTTTTATTACATCAAGTCATACTGTCAGAGTAAATGAAAAAATCCAGAACATTGCACTGTAGACTCCATATTTATTTTAAAGTTTACTTCTGTAGACACTAAATTCATTGAAAGAGCCCTGGGTTTCTTTTCAAAGAAAGAAAGACTGAATTTTAAATTTAAATAGCTACATATTAAAATGTCCTTGACCCATTAGGTGAATTCTGCCTGAATTCTATGGGAGCCTTGTAATGCTGAACAGATATTTGAGAAGCTTCGGCCTGATGACTTTTCCTTACTGCAGTGATTGCTGGTTATTCTTTTTAAGAATAGAGAAAAATTCTATGAAGACTTTTCTTCCTAATCCTTCTATCTTATAGTTTCAGCCTTTTTTCTAATATATTTTTTATTTTTAGGGGGGGTTTAATGTTTGCATGGAGGGTAGGGTTGGTTTTTATTGGTTTTTTGTTGTTGTTGTTGTTTTTTTTATATTGTGGGGTTTTGTTTGTTTGTTTGTTTATTTTACTGTGATATAACCCTTACAGGAATTCTCAGCATTACAAATTCTTTCTGCTCTATGATGAGTGAAAGAACAAACCTGCTTGGCAAGGTCTTCAACAGAGGTGGACTGTCACAGCCCTTCTATATTATGCTGATTTAGCTTAACAGAGCACCTGGAAGATTGTATGTGAGATTTTTCTCAATTCAGTTTTCATTTAAACTGATGCTTTCCAAGCAAAATTACTTTCTCCCACATTGCTTGCCATGCTACTGCAGATATGCAGAATGTTGGGTTTTTATAGTTAAAGTTGACTTGCCTTTAATCACAGTGACAGAATGTTGTATGTGAGTTTTCAACTATGTAACCCTGCATGGGTTCCTGGAATTTTTCCTAATACGACTCTCTGTATAGGATTTTGACCATAAGCTGGTTAACATAAGAAATCGGTCAAGACATGTCTATTGTTATGAAGCTGAGCATGATCTGTTCATTACAGTAAAAACTCTGCACAGGGCTGCTCTATGATCAAGGAGCTATTTCCAGACACTAAATGTCACATGTGAAATGGAGCTGCAGGGTGCGAATTTTTTCTCAGATAAAGTCTAAATCCAAAGTCTGATGTTTAACATCGGCATTGCTGTGTCTGCGAGGCAACACGGGAGCACACGAAGCACAATTTGGTTTGCTTTGCTCTGGCAGCACTTTCTCACAGCAGCCGAATCTCACCAGCGGTACCCGTATCCTGGCACGGATGCTCCCGAGCGAGTGATGCTCCCCTGCAGTCGCATATCCCAGGTCGGAGCCCGCTCTGGCGCGGGTGCTGAAATCCTTTGAAGAGCTATTTTTGAACTGAATTGGGATTTAGGAAATCTAGGTCTCGGGGGAAAAAAAAACCAAACAAAAACCCCAAACCAACAAACAAAAGAGAAAAAACAACAAGAAAAAACTGGGAAAAAAACACCCAACCCCGCCCACACACACACACACACAAACCCCCAAACCAAAACAACAAAAGAACAAAACAAAACCCCAAACAACAAAAAAAACCAACACACAAACCCAAAACCCCCCATGATGGTAAGTAAGGCTCGTTCCTTTCCAGAGAGCCGCGGTGACTCCCACGGCAGGCTCCTGGCGCTGCGGTCCCTCCCCGCGCAGAGGGTGCTGCATGCNCCCGGCTCGACAGAACGTGGCAGAAGTGCAGAGCTGGTGCCTTTTAACCTGCTGCCTCGCCGCGCGGCACCTGGCGTTTGAGCCCGGGGAGCCGAAGCTTTTCTCCTTTGCTACGAACACTAAAGGTGCTGTTGAAGAGTAAGTACCCTGAGCTCCCTCACAACCGAGAGTTGGCTTGTCTAAGGAAAAAACACCCATGGTGAAAGACCCAGTGAAATCGCCAAAGAGCACGGTATCCTCGCTCCCACAGCAGGAGCGGACATCTGGAAGGACTCCGGCTTGGGGGGAGATGCACAGCGCACTCGCACGCACCCCCCGCCCTCCTCCTCCTCGCCCCTGTGACCTAATGGGACAGGCTTCTCTCTGCATAAAGGAGCAGGGAGGAGTCCAAGGGTCATTTGCGAAGAACTAGGGCATGCTGCTTATATACAGCACCTACAATAATCTTTGTCTGCTGCGAGTATCATTATTGGCTCCACTTTAGCTGTCAGGATGAATAGACATCAACGGGACGTGGCAACGTCACTGTTGCCACTCCATCCTCGGTGTAGGTAAGTGTGTCTATCAGAGAAGCATATAGCAGAGCCAGGTGGGATCTCAGGGGTCGTACATCACTGCTCAACAGAAGTGGGTCTGAAAAGGACACAGGTGCAGAGAACCTGGTGACCATATTCGCTGCATGTTGGAGTGGTTTATGTCAGACCTAATCCTGTGGACTGGATGCTGATTAGCAGTTAAAACACACATATTGTTCACCCATGCTGTATTTTCTGGTCCAGCTTCATCAAATAGAAATTACTCATCTCACACCTGTGATGTGATGCAAAGCCTCACAGGGCAAGTGAGGATTTTAGGGAGAGTCTCTTCAAAAGCACCTAATTTAGAGACACTCATTGTCCTACAGGCATGGGGTGACTTAGAGCAGCTGCAGAAATTGTATACAGTAGAGCAGACCCATGCACACCAACCTGAGAGGCTGGCCTAAGCTTCCTGACTCCAGCAATGGCAGGAGAAGAGCCTTTCCCAGTACTGATGGTTGTTACTTTGAGAAGTCTCAGAGTATAGCATCAACACCTCCACGGGTGCATTAGTCTAATCTTCAGATGTAGCAGACTTGTGTCTTCCTGAACAATATGTGCAAAGCCATGGAGAAGTTTTTCCATAAAGAACAGGAAAAATGTCTCCTTAGCTATTGTGATCTTGTTCCTTACCCCATATGAAGGGTCAAGGGTAAAGGCCATGACTGTATCTGTGTCGTGTGGCATGTCTGATGAGCAATTGATTGTATCTATACACTCTATTTAGCAAACACCATGGGACATGCTGAAGCAGAGTAGTTGCTGTACTTCCTTTATAAAATCCTGGGATGACATAATTGTTCTCCTTTTTGGGTTATATTGTGTCAGATTTTATTTATTTGTTTATTTTTTCAGATCATGCATCAGTCTATATGTAAGATTCTGTGCTTTCTTCGTAGGGAACAGGGTATGCTATTTAACAACTCTGGCCAGATGACCTGATAATTTCATGTTTTGCATAGCTGCAGTGTCCTTTTTATTTACAGTTCAGTGGGTCCTATCAAGAGCTTAGCTCTAAGGTAAAGCTTCAGGCTCTATCAACTAGAAGACATACCTAAGGGAATGCAGTCTGAGTCCATGACTTCCGAAAAAAACAAAACAAATGAACGAACCAACCAACCAAAAACCCCAAAACAAACCACAAACCAAACCCCCAAACCAACCAAGCAAAACCAACCAAACAAAAACACCAACACTGAAAGAAAGAGGTGTGCATTTTAAACGTCTAATCATGAAAATAGTGGCAGCTGCCATGCTAATGAACAATGCTTGGGCTACCCTTCTTGTTTCCCTGCTGCTATGCAACCCAAACCCAGGCAGAAACAGCCAATGCTGGTGTTCAAGGCAGCATTGACTTGTCACTTGTCACATTGTTTTGCATCCCCCAGCACCTGCCACACATCCCTGGGGTCAGCTGAGACAGCACTGCCTCACACAGAGGCCTGGCAGAAGCTGGCAGCTCAAGAAGGCTGTGATTTGCACCTCTTTGCTGTTTTTGTCATCCTTTGCTTTTCACCATTTAACATGCTACCTTCTGCATTCATGTAGAGAAGGACAGCAGTTACCACATGCATCATGATAACCATTTCATTATCTTTTTGAAAGAACACACTCATTAGATAATAATTTGGCCTCACTCTGCTTATACCCTCAAAAGGAAAGAGGAAAATAAACTGAGACTGCAGCAAAACCAAATATTTTCAAAACTGTAGAGGTGCTATAGGATCTTTTTGTCACAAAACAGCAGTTCCCCAGCAAAGTCTTCCATGAAAATGGACAGAAAAAGACAAACAAATTATTGTAAATAGCAAGTCACAAAGCTCCAAATTTGTACATATATAATCCAGCAACACACTTGTTTTACTAATCCCGATAAAACATTAAGGGAAGATAAATATTAGTTTTTGCTGTATTTGCTCAAATAAGGGTTACATATTCTACTTTCCCAGATTTTGCCCTCAAGTCATAGATACTTGAGTGTTTTGCAATGCACCAACACTCTTCTATGTTGTTTTGGTCTTTTGCAGACACACAGGTGCTTGCTCCTCGTGCCCTCCATGCTGGCTGGACACAGACTGATCAGGACACCCGTAGACAGCACTGTGCTGTCACAGGGGCAAAAACAGATACATGTGAACTTAGCACACACGCTCAAAGAGTAGAATGACTTGTTTAAAATCACCATCTGTAGGGCTGTGTCAGTGGGAAGTGAACTAATGTGGCAATAGACGAGAGGTTGCAGCACTGGGAGCATCAAAGTGGAAAAGATTTGCATGACTCCTGCTGTGGTAGGAAGCGCACAAACCCTTTCATAATTTGTTCAAGCCCCGTGTTAAAATTAGTCAGGATTCGGCCTTGTTTTTAATGGAAGGTAGGAAAAGTCAAGAAGAGAGAGTAAGACTTAACATGGCAGTAAAGAGAAAACCAGGCAACGGCTAAGGGGGGAGGAAATGAACTCCTTTTGCACATCATGCTACGTATTTTAAATGCCTCTGCCTTCTCGACCCATACTCTGTGTGTTGCTCTTAGTATTGATGGTTAATCAAAATCAAGCAACAAATGTGTTAATCTTCAATGTTTGCTTAGCCATAGAGACCAGGAAGTGGTGACCCACAGGGTAGCATTACTGAGATGTTTTAGTTTTATGTTACATATTCAAGTATTTTATGTTACCTTCCTGTTATTTTCACAAAAAACAACCTCTTCTCCATCTGTTTTTAGGAAAAAAAGAAGTCCAAATGAGCTGCAAAACTATGCCCCTGCTTCCAAACAAATCGTGAAACCTTAATGTGAATAAACATGCCATCATAAGCAAAGCCTTGTTTGTGATCTAAATGGATAGTAATTCATTTGTAATATCATCAGTTCAGAATGAATATCAGCCTAAGTATTGTTGGTGCAGGTGTAACTTAATGAATTCAGGGTCTTTTTGTCTGGCAGTTAGTTGCTTATATGGGTGTTGGGAGCATTAGGTCCCTCAATTTTTCATAATGAGCAACATCATTAAACTGCCACAGAGCAATATAAATTAGAGATTTTCCTTGGACCCCATAAAAAAACTAACAAAAATATGGCTGCCAGGTTCATTGTGTATTTTATACGTCCAGCAAACACATCTGACTATAACCCTTTGCTATTGTTTCAACAGTGTATGAAAATCAATGTAGAAATATCAGAAAAGTAGGCAAGTCTGAAGAACTCACTCTCATAAAGTTGATAACAGGATCCTGAACACAGAACATAGAACCGCTGCTTCTATTCTTCTCTGTTGCACTGGACAAGTACTACAGTCAAGGGAAATGCACAGTACAAGCAATGAGGTCAAAAGACAGTGTATGATTGCAGGGTCATGTCACAAGCCTGTTTAGAATGTCTTGGGTTGCATAATTGCATGTAGCTGGTAATCACAAGTGGACATGCCTAAAATGCACATTTCTTGATTGAAGCTATTAACACACGTCTGTATTAAGTTGCTGAATACAAAAAGCAAGAATGGAAATATTAGTAAAAAGTATCCATTGGTGCTTTTCAGAAGTTGATGTTGCTGTTCACTGTTCATTGTTCATTATCAGAGCAGAAACTATTTTTATTGTTCTGTTTAATAGGAGCTACAATATATTTTATAATAAAAAAAATATTTCAGAATGTGTATCTTGCACTTAAGTTTTCCATTGTCCACTTATTAAAGAACCACCTAATCCTAATTTGATGCCCATCAACAGCATAATTTTATGTTATCCAGCTCTCTTTCCTCTCACTACTGTGAGAGGAATCTTTGTCTGACCTGTCACAGAGGACTGAAAGAAATTCATCTGTTTCAAAAGTGGCAAATTGCACACTGCTTTTTGTGGTTCATACATGAAATATGTTTTTTCATCCCTCTGTGGAAACTTCTAAGACACTCATTATCTGCAAAACTGGAATAAATTCAACCATGGTTCCCTAGGTGCAACCAATTAAAGTAGTGTTACTTGCCCACTATTATGTCAGATAGGCCCAATACATCTGAAAAATAATTACCTTCGTATTTGTTGTCGTTTACCAGCCAGCTATAGCAGCTGAAGAATATGATGAATGCTTCAAACCAGTTTTAATCAAATAGCTGCCAGAAAATGCCCAAAACAGAAATCTTCACTGCTTTTATAAACAATTTGTAATTAACATATGAATAAACTGCATATTTGAATTTTCACCAACACAACTGTTTCTCCCAGGAAATCACAGTTAAAAGCTGAAGTGAATGTTCCTTTAGAAAGTGCACTTTGTTTATAGAAATAGTCTTCGCAGTTAATGACTGGCAAAACTTCAAACTCTGAATTACATTACACTGGTAATTTTAACTTTGTCATCTTAAATAGATCCAGTTTGGTTATATGAACACAAGTAAAGTATGACAGCCCTCAAAGAATTGCCTTTAAGCAGGCTTTATTCTATCCCATGAAGCTTTGTAATTCCTTCTGTTATTATTAATAGCTGTTAAGTGCTGACAGCATGCTTGGCACTGAATGAAACGCAGGAGCAGACATGGTTCTTGTTAAGGGTGGCCCTCGGGAGGTCATTTACTGTGTGTAACAACAACAACTTTATTGGACTAGTAATCCACTAACACAGCTGCAGTGTGGGTATCAGGAGATGTCGCTGTTTAGACAAAATAGTGATGTGCAAATACATGCATACATATGACTCCTTTTACATGTTAATTTTTTTTGCAGCTAACAAGCCTATCAGCTGAGTAGACAAGAGTTTTGGAGGTAGCCAAAAAAAAGCTATGTTCCAGAATGCCATGTTTGCAGGGTTTTCTCCCTCAGCAATGCGAACTACTGGCATAGACTAAGCCCTTAGGAACATGACAGGTTCTGGATGCACTGGGATGGAAGGACAATCCTCTGATGCTAGAGGTTATGACAAGTTCAGTTACAGGATTAAAGAAAATTGCAGAAAAGGACAGGCAAGAATTTCAAGCAGAGGGGCCTTGAAGGTGCCTTGTGAGATAGCTTTCTTCAGAGCCAGGAGCTACAGAAGGGATGAAAAACACTGTGGAGGTGATGGCATAAGAGACAGCTGCAGACCCTGAATCCTAGACATCTAAAGCTCCAGAGCAGAAGACATGATCTCTGCTTTTCCACTCCAGGGCAAGATGGCATGCCCAGCAGACACCACCTGTCTAGAGTTGCGTCACAGAGGTGATGCCCCATTCCCGGCCTTCAGGGTCCTATCAGATGTCATTGGCCAGTTTTAACTTAGCCAAGATCAGAGCTCTGTTGCATCATCACTTGCGGAGTGTAGAAGAGAGGGAGAAGAGGTGGTGGCACCAAAATTTGACAAGTTCACACTCTAAGATATATGTGAGTCATGTATGAGTATTGCAAGGGATGTTTACTCCCCAGCTCCTGGTCAAGTGCCTGTGCAGTGCCCAAAGCTGAGGAAAAAGCAACTGACTCCCCCACTCAATGAGACTGGTGCTCACATTCACCAGTGGGTCTGACCTGACATAAATGCCACAGAGGCAGGGTTGGCCATCCTCTGCTGTCTTTACGTTTGGACTCTGTCCCTGTGTCCAACTAGTACTCTTCATATTGCAGGTGAACCCTGTCTTCTTCCACAGGGCTCTGCACTGCAACTCCAGTCACAGACACAACCAACCTAACATGAAGCAAGTCTTGTTGGAGTCTTCTGACTTGTAAGCATGAGGGATAAAGCTCCATATAAACAGATGCTGCACCATGCAGAAGGTAACTAACCCCTTGGTGTGCAGATGCTGATCAGTGATATTGGCAGCAGAAAGTAGGTCCAAACAGATCAAATAGTTCTCTTGAAACTGTTTATCTTATTTTCACTTTAATTGCCTGTCTGTCTTGTTTCCTGCTGCACAAAACCTTTGCATCCCTTCAACATCACCTATTCTCAAACAAATACTAACCAGCCTCCTCCCCTCTTTGTTGTGTGCCTCCTAACACTAATTTTAGATGCATCTGCTTGTTGAGTATATTTTCTAAAAGCAGTCAAACTGTCAGAAAATGCTCCATAACACTCTGAAAACCATATAGCTTTCAGGTATTATAGCTGGGTACTCCAAAAAATATTAATTCAGAAGTCATTAGTCACTTGTGGTCATTTGGACTATAAAAAAAAATGAATGAAATGGATTTTTGAACTTCCTAGGTAATAGTTTTGCCTTCCATACTTCTATATGCAGTGTTCCTAATGTTGTTAAAGTATGCTTTTCTGTAAACCCATTCATTCTTGTGTAGTGACACTTGAGTTTGCAAAGGCTGTTCTCTGTCCAGTGTTTAAAGGAGCTATTCTCATTTGATCATGATGTATTTTTAAAAGGAGCATTGGAGCAGGTGAAGTGAGTGGGATGTCTGAGGGAGCTGCATAATAACTGTGCAGAACAAGATAATTTCTATATCATTTAACTGCTGAGAATGTGCTCTCATATCTCACACAGGAGTAAAGCTGTGACAGTGTGATTTGAAGACAGGCATCATGAGGTAGATGTTTTCCAATGCATCAAAGGAATCTGATATCATGGGTATCCTGCCCAGATTGCTGATATCTGTGACTGCAGTACAAGAGGCAAAAGTACCAGCAAGGCTAGAGCTAGTTGCCTCACATAATGGAAATCATGTAGTGGGAGAAGCATGGAGGGCTGAACAAACTGTTTGAAAAGTTGAGTAAATATTCACCCATGATGTGACAGCTGGACTAGTAAGAGTGTCACAGTTGATTTTCAGCTGTGCTGCATCATGTTGTAGTGGCTATGGAACAGACCTCCCCACTGATTCTTGCACCACTGTGATGCTGATACAATCTTAGTCTAAGGAAAGATAGAAGGTACAACATACCGGTCAATCCAGAAGTGTCCCATTTTCCAGAATATTTTGGCTGTGACAGCAAAAATAACATATATCTGTTATGAGATAGTGAATAGAAAACACTTTACTGAACTGACTGTTCACAGAATATTCTGAGTTCACAGAATATTCTCAGTTGGAAGGACCCTCAAGGACCATCAAGTCCAGCTCTTAAGTGAATGACCCATACAGGGATCCAACCCACAACCTTGGCTTTATTAGCACCATGCTTTAACCAACTGAGCTAACCTCAGAGCTGTCTATATTAAATTGGTATTTATATAACCTTGATTTCTCCTTTATTTAAAAAAAAAACAACTAAATTTAAAAACTGGGGAATACAGAAGGTGTCTCTCCCTCACACTCACTGCTTACTACTGCTTGCTGTGTTTTACATATTATTGTTCTTTAAGCCCAGGGCCCCTGGGCCTTGTCTCCCTCCTCAAAAACGTATCCACTTGATATGTCTCCTATCACTGCTTCTTGTTTCCTTCTGAAGTTCAGAAGTGTTCTCGGTTCAGTAGTTTTTTAAATATTAACTCGTCCACTGTCACACTAAGAAGAGAAACTTTGTCCATCTATCATAGGATTAACCTATTTATTTTCCTGCTGAGTTAGTACATGAAGCATCACTTTCCATTTTTTTCCAATTCCAGCACTTTTTCCCATTCCAGCACTTTCACTTTTCAGATATCATTGCAGATAAGATAGTCACAAAGGCTATGAGAGGAGACTCTCTTCCCAAGGAGACTTTAAGAAGAATTAAACGTAGAGTTGCAAAGCCTCCTAATTACGGTGCAAAATAGGCCTGGCAATCGTCATGGTACTTAATATGTCATCTTCTTCCTATCTTTTAAAGCAAATTATCTGCAAACCAATGCTATATTGGAGCATTATATCTGCTATAACTTATGTCAACTTGGATCACACACCCTCCTTTTTCTGAAACAATGTTTGGCAGCCAACCAAGTGTGGAAACTAGACTGTTTTACATTAGTCAGAAGTACATTTAAATCATTTTTACTGAATGATTTACTGTGGATTACAAGTTCTTATAAGGCATTCTAAGTTAATGATTAGACAAAGTAATATATCACTAAAATGATTGGGTGCATATGTATTTTGCTTCCATGATTCTAAATTTCTCTTTGGATTGGAAGACTTCTCTACATTTATTTTCCCCAGCTGAAGAAAAAAAATAGACAAAAGAGCAGAAGGCTCCAACATATCTTCTCAAACTACTGATTAAATCAAGAGGATTTTCGTCCTTGCAGAATAGTCAGCTCATGAGGAGACACTGGTAAATTGATTGGTGCTCTTCAGACAAATATTGGCAGGTGTCAGTATTGCACAGCATTTCCACACCCTACTGTGTCCCAGTGACAGAAGGAAAGGCTGCATAGAAAAGGTTTAAGACTTTATATCAAATAAAATAGTGAAAGAATCATTCAGGTGTCATGGCAGAGTATGTTAAGTATCTCACAGAAAAAAAAAAACAGAACAAAGAAAGGAAAAACAAAACAAAAAAACCAAAACCAACAAAAAACCCCTGTGCTCATTCTCCATGCACAAACTTTTCTGGGGAGTTCTAAAAATTGTATGTGTCCTATGACAGTGGAAGAAAAGGAATTTTCTGACTCTGTCCACTAGCAAGTGGACTTTGAAACCCAAGTGAAAGAAAGGTAAAACATACTAATAAAACATGGGCTGTTATGCCAGATGCTCACAGGTGACTGGTATTTTTAAAAAGAAACAGAGATATACAATAAATTATTTGTTTAATTTATTGCTGTGGGCCAGGATCCTGCAAGTGCTGAAAGATAACAACCAGCTTTGTATTTACAACATAAATGAAATAAGGAAGACAATTCTCTGTGCTTCAGAGGTCATAAAAATAAAGGAAACCATTCATCAGTGCAAAGTTACCTGTGCATAATTGTGTGCAAATCAGGATTTGTGGCCTTAACCCTCTAGCCTGTTGCATGCAAAGAGCTGCACAGTTGGTTTCACTGGGGCTGCACTGATTCATTCATGTGAGCCTCATGTCCTTAATCTGTAGTTTCAGATGGCTGACAAATAACAGACAGGATTACTGCAGCATTTATTTAATTTATTAGTGTCCTTACTTCTTACTCAAAATGTACAGAGAATAAAAAAGAGCAAGTACCAGAAATGAAGAAGTGATTTGATTGTCATTATTGACTTCTGCTTGGATATCTGTAAACCCTCCTCAGGCTTCCAATACAATTTGTAACAGATCAGATTCTATTCACTCCTGAGAGGAGTCTACCACAGATCATACCACAAGGAGTATGCAATTTCTGCCATCATGAGTCTTTACTGTAAGTTTTTAAAGAAAGGCACCTCCGTCTCCCTGCACTAAAACCAAAGATGTTAGGTCTTCCTCAGCCAATGCCAACACTCAAGAGACAACACGAGGAGAGAATCATTTACTGGGACAAGATTTCAGATCATCAGATGAGGCCAATGCTATGTGTTGACCCTAGGAGAAAACTGAGTCCCTGCCAATCATAAACCATAGGCATGAAGTTTTTCGATGGAGAAATAGATTGAAATGTATGATTTTCAGGAGGAGTGTCAAAAATGAGGATTCAGAAGAAATCTCATCCTGAAGCAAACAATGCAAGGATACCTATAGCAATGTGAGTTTACTTGGGAAAAAAAAAAATCACCCAATAAAATAATGAGACTGCAACATAATAAGGAATGAAAGCTGACACAAACTAGGGACAACACCAGTCTATTTGGACTGAAATCCATAATTCAGTCAAAAGACTTATGTGTGCATACACACATAAGGGGAGGGCTAAGAGGGCCTGAGCAGTTGCAAGACGGGAGCACAGAGCTATGTGGTATGAGCTAAAAAAGAATGTTAGGTACAAGGAAACTCCTGAAATCCCATCTGACTTTCTGCTGTTTAAGTAGATGGATATATCTGTAGAAAACTGTCTTCACCTACATAAACAGTGTGGCCCAGTACCCACTTTGGGTCATAGTGTCCACACAGAGTACGGTATTGTCTCAGGTAAAGGAAAGGTAACCTTTAGCTANGGGGAGAGGGAGGGGGAGGGAAAGAAACCAAAACCACTGGTTTGGAAGTATTAGCAGAACAGGAAGCAGGTACCAGAACCAAAACTTAATGCCTGAAAACCAAAGATACAGAGCTGTACTCCCTTGCACTGACAGTGCAGTTCAGCTTAAGAGGCTGATGACTCACATATTCTCATGACAAATAGGAAACAGAGATTTAATTTAAGATTTTTCAGCCTCTGAGACTGAGAAGGACTTAAACCCAGGTGTCTTGCTTCTGTCACAGCATTATATAAATAATGGGCTCCACCATTTAGTCCTGTCTTTCAAGCTGGTGTCTGGCAGCACATTTCATCCAAAATAAATTAAGTCCAAAGTCAGAGCTTCCTGGTGTCTTCTAGATGAGCTTAAAGTTCCCATGTTCACAAGAGGTCACATAGGAAAGGGAGAAAATTTAGATTAATATTTCAGTCTGGAACTGGAGTCTCAGTATCCATATTGCATTCATCAGCCCTTGGGAAGTGAAGGGCAAAAGAGAAAGACTGGATAGTAACCTTTAGCAAACTTGTACAATGGTGCCTTTAAAAACTACAAGTCCTCCTACATGTCCAGTGAAGCCTGGTTTTGACTGGGACACCCAGGTTTCTGGTTTTTGACCAGATTTATGTACGAGTGATGGTCGTAGGGTTTAGAGTAAAATGATTTAGAGTAGGTACTGTAAATGTAAATATCTAAGGATGTTACACAGCAGGGATTTTGTGGGACCCAATAGGTATTCAGTTCTTTCTCAGCCCTCTCTAAATAACTGTGTATTTCATTCTATCCTACCCCAAGTGTTTGCATAAACTGTCCAAAGTACAGAACAGGACAGTGTTGGCAAGAACACTCTGAGCATTAGATTGTATTGTTTCCTCTTTCCAGAAGGTGAAGGTACAGAAGAGTTTTGTATGTACTACTTCTGAGCTAGAAAACAATCTTTAATAAACAGTTTCCTTATAAAGACCCAAGATGCAATCCTCATGGAGTTGATTTTTTTTCTTCTAGCTAAGACACAAGATTAAGTCTTAAAGTATCTTTGTTAAACTAGTTAATAGATTATTGTCCAAAATAAACATATTTCAGTAAGTGCAAGACTGTTTTTTTCCTCCCTCTTTCCGTCTTTTGTTCAACTTCAACTCAGCTATTTATGATTCATTTCATGAGCCACTAGGTTTTCTCTGAAGGCACTAAAAAGGGCCAGAGCTATCAAACAGTTTTAGAGACTAGTGCCAACAAGGAACTGTTTTCCTCCATGCTATAAAACAGGCACTGTCAATAGACTACAACCGGCAATAAACTATTAAAAAAGGAATTTATGATGGCTACTTATTATCCTCCTGAAATAATGTTGTTACAAGGCTGCCCTTTCCAGTCCTCCACACAGATCACATGGCAAGTGTCTAACAAAGGGAAAGCCCCAGATCTGCAAGGACTGTCTGCAAACAGCCCAAGAATTGCCCCACATTACACGGGCACACACACCACACCAAGTTTTCAAAGCAGCAGAGAAATGGTCCCACATTGGACTTGGGCTTGTTACACATGAGCGTTTGATTTAAGGTGGGACCTTAATTAACTTATATATAGAACATATTGAATTGTTTTAATAGCTAAATATCAAATTATGAAGGAATGTCTATTATTGTTTAGCGAGAAATTGGTGAACCACAAGGATAAAATAAGAAATAGCACAAACCTCAAATGGAATCAGATCTGCCTCTTTTTTTAGATTTTGAAAAGAACTCCCAGCTCTAGCTCTTTTCCCTTCTTCTCCAACCTCCTAGTAGGCTTTCTTCTTTGCTCAAGTGTCTGCCTCTGTTAGGCTGATATTTGACTATGACACAGAGCTGTAATTGCTATTAATTGTGGTGTACCACTTTCATTAATAGAGCTATCCTATCTTACTGCAATTAATGAAGTGTTGCCTTCAATATCTAAGATGAAAATATTTTAGAAAGAAGGGAGAAATGATACAGTTCAAACTTCATTTGGATTGCATCCATTGGGATTGGGTCCTTTTGATCTGAACCTTCATCCAGTATGCTGCTTGAGTCCTCAGTATGTCAGACTGGAGGCATACAGGCTGAGGTCCAGGCTGAATGCACTGCCCTGGAGGAACGTCTCCTAATAACAAGTATCTCTCAGGAATGATAGAGAGGGTTCTAAAGGTGTATAGGGTAAAGAAGGTTGTGGTTTGAAAGGTTTAAGGGAAAAGGAACTTCGGGGTCTAGAGAAGGGAGAAGTAGGCTGGGCTGAGAAAGAGAGCAAAAACTGAGGTGTGGACAAACAGTATGGAACAGGGCAGCCACTGAGATTTGGATTTGCAAAAAAAACAACCCAAATAAAAAACAAAAACCCAAAGGCAACTACACAAACACAGTGTTAAGATTTCTTAATGTTCTGATCACTTTCAGTAGTGCTATCAAGGGGGGTTCACCCGTTGCCCATGTCTCTACAAACAAGGAGTTTGTAGTCTCCTGATGTCCTGTTCCCCAAACAGTGCATCTGAAGGAGAGAAAAACAATGTTATTCACTAGCAGATACTACCCCGAGAATACAACACTTATTCTTAGCAGGGGACTACTCCAGAGTTTTAAAATCCACTTTTGTTAATTTTATGGATTTCAAACAAGGAATGTACACCACAGAAAAACACCAAATAACATGTATAGAGACCTCAGACAAAACCGAAACATTTTACTGTGGGGGAATTTTTACGAATAGTGTCTGTATGCTAAAAGCACTGGTGAGCATGAGTTAAACCACTGCTGAGATTATAACTCTGAGTTTACAATGTCTTCAGTTACTATTTCTCAGCCAAGGAGACAGTCCTGCCTGTGATTGTCTCTTGTTGGTTTCTTGACTTCACAACTCAGCTGCTTTAAGACTATATCTCTAGAGTGAAGGGAGCAACCATCACAGTATCGAGTCCATGAGAAGCCATAAATCCCACAAAACCACTGACGCTAGAATTTTCTTACTTATTGCTTAATAATGATAACAAAAACAACAAAAAAAGACATCAGACACCTTTTATTTCCACAGTATCTTCTGCCCCTATGACACTCCCACGGTTCCCAAGCACCCACCCAGAGGGTCGGGGCGTGGAGGGGGAACCCAGCCTGCGGCTGGCCGCACAGCAAAACCTCCCCTTCCTTGCGACCTCCTGCAGTGAAATACGCTCGTTAATCATTATTTGGCTCTTTATAGCAGCGTAAGAATGGTCTGAAGTGAAACCATCACCTTTCATTTAGCCCAGAGAGGACCGCAGGAAAAAAATTTAATCTTTAAAACCTATGGTCGGGCAGCATTTCTTAAGCAAAGGGCTTTGGAAGAAAAAAAGAAAAGTGTTTAAGTGTGCACGAACAGAGAGAACCATTTAATTAAAAGCATGAAAGAGGACTAAAGACTACATTCATTCCTGCTTTTCGGTAACATATGCCTATCCTATAATTGCCTGTAAATAGCCACTGCAAAAGCAACTCAGATTAGTGGGTTTCTGGATGAGGGATGGAAACTCTGACGAGTTCAGCTGTCGAAAGCTTACATGAACTAGTGCTGTACCGGGGAGGGGGAGTGCGGTGGGGAGGGAATGGGGAAGGGAAATAAAAAAAAAAAAATTAAAAAAAAAAAAAAGCTAAACCTATAGAAACTCTGGCTTGAAGGGGGATTTTTCTAATTATCACCTTGGCAAGATACAGTTCCGTACTTCCAAAGCCAAGCAAGCACTCCCTCACAACCAGGGGTTTTGCACTCTTAAAAACGTTCGCCACTTCCGTCCCTTCCTCTCTCTCCCTCCCTCTCTCGACCTTTCCACGGGTTTGTACAAATCACCCACAAAAATGCCCCCCGGGTGTCTCTTCGCGGTGCTCGGAGCCGGCGAGCGAGCGGGGATGTACCAGAGGTTCCCGCTCCCACCTCACAGGCACGGCCCCTGTGGGGTAAAGACAGCAAAAGCCGCTCTTCCGGGCCACTCCATGTCCTCCACACAGGCTTCAAACACCTTTTTTTTCCTGTTGAGGGGTAGCCCCCTGCCAAGCTCCTCGGTAAGACGCCGCACGTTCTAGGACAGAGCCGCAGAGCGGTGCGTGGGCGGAGAGGGTCGGAGTGGGACAAAAACCGGGGATGTGCCCGTGGGGACCCCTGCGGGTCCCCTCACAAGCCCTCTGCCCCCATAGCGGACACAGCCGAAGCCCCGCAGCGACGAGCATTCACCGTCCGATCCTGGGTCGAGACCGGGGACTGCCGGGCTCCTCGCTGCGGGGCGAGACGGAGAGCCCGGGCTGGGCGATCCCTTTCCCGGCAGCGCCGGCATCGGTGCCCCCGAGGGGCTGACGGAGCCGCCCGGAACGCGGCGCTGAAGATGCGAGCGCCTCTGTGGGGGCAGCGACCGCAGAGAGCTCCGTGCGCCCCTCGGGAGGGTGGGGGACTGCGAAGGGTCTGCGAAGGGGTGGCGTTTCGATTTCTCAGCCGTTCTTTTAATAATAACGCTTTAATGCTTTTGTTACTCTACGCTTGTCCTTCACAGTATCGCTGCGCCGGGCTGATTTTGTGAAGGGACCCAACCGGTGACGGGGATTTACACCGAATAGTCCGTATTGCCCACCCTGATGTATTAAAACACGCCAGGTTACGTGGCTACACCGACAACTTGTTTCAAGCACAAATATTAGCACACCAAGCTGTCACAATTTCCACCCTCTTCCCCGACTTGCGTCCATGCGATTGAGCTGGGACAACGGCGGATGCTCGGGAAAAGATTTGTTCCTGAAAATTCACCGCTCGTACTTTCCCCTCGACCACCGCCGGCCGCTCGTAAGCACCCGAGAGCGGGGAGTGTGGCACCACCACCTCGGCTCCCCGCCGCCCTCCGGCACTGCCGTGGCTCCCACCCGAGCCGGGGAAGCCGCGTCCTCGGTGTGAGCTTTCCCGGCTCCTTGAAAGCATTGCCAGGGCTCTTCAGCTGTTCGTGTGCCATCGGGCAGAACGTAGAGTGGCGAGGCAGGCAGACTCCCTCTGCGCCGTTTGACGGCGAAAATTCGGTTTTGACTAAGTGTGTGTTTTTGTGAGAAAAAGTTTTCCGTTACCTATTGACTGGGATCACATATATACGGCAAGCTTTCGATATAATGTTGTTTTCACTCACTGTAAATCCCACATGTTGCAGTCAAATTCTTACCATCTGGGAGGGCCAGAGCAGTAAAACCCAGCAATTCAGTTTCATCATAAATCAAGTTTATGAACTGTAGTACAAGGTATATAACTCTGGAAGCTGCATTTTTCAATGGTAAATGGCTGTTGAATTATTCAACTGCGGCATTGTCAAATTTCCTTTTCCACGTAAAACTTGACACAAGATAATTCTTACATCTATCAGTGTCTCTTGCTTAATTTGTAAGAAATCCGCCTGGCAGAAATTGCATTAAACAAACAGAAAAGTAAAGCTCGGAGTGTAGCATTTAAAATAAACCCCCTCGGCACTGATGCAGCATACAGCCCACGGTTCTGATCCGCATATTTATAATCAGATGTGTACAAATACCTGGTCACGGCGGGCTGTCACGCAGTGGTACTCAAAGAATAAGTGACCTCGTTTTAAAAGAAGATGTAAAAGTAACCGTTCAGATTTCGTTTTAAAGGCCACTTTCTTCATTATCTATACTTGCAATAGGTACAAGATCGGTAGTACGTCTATACAGGACAAATCCCATTCCAGCTTACGTGTTATTTCCTCCTCACTTTTAATTTCTTACTGATTTACTCTAGAGCTTTTGAGGAAAAGAGAAGCTGAAGGAACAAACCCGTGCCGTAGTGAACTCTCATTCGTGCTTGGATTCTGGTTTGCAGTAGTCTGAGATGTCTCTCGTGCCTCCCTTTCAAACTTCAGACTACCATCTACACCCAAGTTCTGTGTTCCCTTGTTTGAGGTTCGATTCTATACTAGGTAGGAAGGTGCCTCACGAGTATCTGGAGAAAGGTGGCTTAGTGCATTATTTGCTCTTACTGTTTTCATATCTATGTCTATGTTTCTAGTACATTTTCAGAACGAACTACGGCGTCTAGCAAGTCACTGACAATTGTTACCATTATAATCACAATCCATGAATAGTGCAAAGACTACCAATAAAACAGATCGATTCAGCAGCAGAGAACACAGCAGTATGGCCACGTAGTAGATTTGGGTAGACTTTTTCTAGTCCCAGCAGTCAGGGTAGGATCTCTGTCAGGGCTCTTCAGCTTGTCAAAACTTGTCTACCCAGAGGAAGTGAAAGCGAGGAACAAAAATATTGGAATTTTGCCTTGTAGCTTTTGAGCTGGGAGAGGGGTTAGAGATCGAGTTGAAGAGGATTTGCTTAAGCCATGGTGGTGAGGCTGTAGTGGGCATTTGGTCTAGGAAATATCGCTGATAAGTTGTCAATTTTCCTCCATAAAATATCACTTGAAAGATTCCCGTGAGAAAGAGCTTCCAAGATTTCACCCTTGGGGAAAAGAAAAAAGGAAACCACACGCTGCACACCCACACACTACCGCATATAAATAATAACCTGTTATATGACTCCCGGGACTCTCAAAGAGGTGTCTTGTGCATTGAAGACAATTTATAGATACTTTAAAACTAATTATTGCTGGGTTTATTAATTGCTCTATATTCCTGTCCATAGATATCCTCAGCTGCCTCAGGAAAATACAGAGACGTGCACCATCTCTCCCCGTGGGACCGGACTTGCATTTTGTGTTGTAATGTACTTATTTTAACGTTTCTCCATTCAAACTTCCGCTCATTATTTTTGTGAAATTGAGGAAAAAGAGCAACAACAAAAAATAACCCAGAGGATGCTCTCGCCAGCATTGGAGCATTTGCTATCCTGACTTTTGTGTGGGTTTGTGGTGTTGCAGTCTCAGGCAAAGGCTGGGCAGAGGCAGCCTGCGCAGCCTGGTGCTGCTCCGGCTTCGGCTCGGGGAAATAAGAACACGGACGTCGGCAACTTACATGACTGTTTGTTTAGGAGCTGTGGAAACTGACTGTAGTTTTATATATCCTTAACACTTTT
>VWZF01003408.1:175383-191096 GCA_013396755.1 Sclerurus mexicanus | reverse complement strand
TTTTTTTTTTTTTTTGCAAAGTGTAGACCGTTTGTCTACACAGACAGATTTAGATTAGCTTCTGTGAATGTGTAAAGTCCAGGATAAATGGGAAGAAATCTGCTATCGTTAGTAAATTCGCCATAATATTGTAAAATAAGATTGGGAGTTTTAAACCTTCCTATTCAGGCTATTCCTCGGTGTATTCTGAAGTCAATCAGCTTCCGTGTGTTATGGATTTTACAAGGAGGTAACTTTTTTTTATTTTTTTTTTTTCCCGGAGGTGACCCATAGCAGTGGAGTCTGCTCTGCTGGAATTAGATATGTTACCGTTTTCCGCGCCTCACTCTTTTCCCCCTCAGACCAATTTTGTATGATAATCCGTGTTCTAGTTTAGACTGCAGTAGTACCACACCACCTAAACAACGACAGTTTCAAAAACGCATCTCTGTTAGCAAGCGGTGCTGCCACAGCAGTGGTGTTCCTGCTAAAGACCTCGTTTACGAATTACGTTCGCAGTGCCTCATTCTTCTGGAAGAGGCATATACTTTCATTTTCATCTTCACGTCACAGAAGAAAGATCACAGCCTTGCTTTACCTCCCCAATGGAAAAGCAAAGCACATTGTCCAACGCCTTAACGCTATCGTATGGACCACTAACACACAAATATAATCTCTTGTTTAGAAGTTTATCTGGTCCGACTAGGCAGCAGAGTGCTAGCTGAGCCGACCCTAATGTGAGCCAGAAGAAGGAGACAGGACCAGGCAACAGACAGAAGGCGACCGAGAAGAGCTTTATTAGATAAATGTATTAATCTGGATCCCAGCTGTATTTCCAGTGTTTTCCAAGATTCCTTTCAGAAATCATTCTTGTCGGATGTGGGTTTCCCTAATTAATCACTCATGCCGTTGTATGCATTACAGCTCAAGAGTGTAATTTTAGTCAGTTGTTTTTGAAGCGCGTTTCTGCTCCCATATGATCTGCATTTGTCGATTAAGCGTACAAGNGTCACCAGCTCTGTTCGCCTGCCCAGCTGTCAAAACAGGGGGTGTCTTTTTCATTCCAGCTCACAAAGTACCAAAGGGGAAAGGAGCTTTAATGCCTGTGTTTGGACACAAGCAATTATCCCTAATTATTGTTTTTCTTTTGAGCCTGCCCGTCCTGCTGGAGAGCCAGCAGATGAGCATGCCCTAATCCTCCCCAGTCGGTTGATCTCAGTGGGTTTTGCGGGACAAACCGGGCGAGAAGGCTTCGTAGCTTTCATCTCGATGTGAGTTTTGAACTGATTGAAACTCATTGCGATGGAAGAATTAACCTCGGAGCCCAGGCTTTCAATGGCCCCTGATAAGAGATTATACGTGTTGATGGCAAGCTTTTCTTGGCAAAATGTTTTCAAAGGACTAGGAGTTGTTAAATCAAAGCCCTATTGAATTGCTAGTAGGCCCCTTAGAGCTCTCCCTCCTTCTTCACTCCCCGGTACTGTGTGTTGGTAATTGTACTGGCAGGGGTGGGAGAAGGAAAACAGAAAATCCCCTCGGAGGTACACACACATGCACACAAGGATGATGAGCAACATCAGCCAGAAAACTACAAGGAAGGCAGAAGAAAATTTTCTTAATTCCAGAGAGGATAATTCCATAAACAGGCCAGTGCAAGAATAATCCTATTCTGCTGCGGTCTCCTGTCATATGTCTGCTTCTTTTTTTTGTGAGGTGGCAATATCGCTCCAAGGACTCATGTTTCCATGTTGTTTCCTCAATTATTCACTGTCTTGCATGTATGAAAAAGAATCAGGAAATAAGAAATCCACAGGAAAGCTAGAAGCCATGAGAATATTTCAGCCACGAGTATGTGTAGGTGTAAGAAAAGCTAGGTAATATTTAAGAATACCAAAAATGTTGATGTAATCTTTTTAAAGAGATGCTTATTATTCAATTTTGCTTTTCCTCCACCTGCCCAAAGTGTGTGTCCTGAACTATGAAATTATGCATCTTGAAAAAGCCTCACTCTATTTATGAAATCTGGGTCATATTTTGTTGACTGCTTTTCCTTCCACTGACTCCAGAATGGGGCCTTTGAAAAAGCCTGCATGGAAAAGTGAAAGCTGTCTGCTTCCATAACACTTTTGACTTAGAGAATCTCTGTTCACTGATGCACCCTGGATTTTACAAATTAATGTGTGTTTGTTCAGAGACAGTTCTGGAGTAATGGATGTGGTTCTTAGTTTACTTGTGGATGACTAAGGCCTAACAGAAGAAAATCTTGGAGAAAATAGAGAAGAAAATAAACATTTTCCATCAGAAAGACAATCTACTTCAAGAGAAATGCTGGCAAGAGTATGACACCCACTGCAGAAAGCTGTTGAGCTGTAGAAAGAAAAATGATTAGCTTTGCATTGGTATCTGCTGGCAGGTAAGGAGAGATGTTTGGATGGGACAAATCTTGTTTATTTATTATGTAGGACTTTGGGACAATGTTATTAAAACGATGTGCCAGATGGATTTTGACAGAAAGAAAACATTGATATCCAAGACCAGAAAGAGATGAATAAAAGAATTTTAGGAGTGCTGCTGACAGTAAAATATTACTTTCTCCAACATGTCGATTGATCTGCAGTGGTAACTAACAGGCAGTGGAAGTAGCAGCAATATGAAGATAGACAAACAGTTTGATGGGCAAAATAGCTGGAAACTGCCTTAGAGGGAAGAGATCAGTGTGACCACTAGCTGGGTTGCTGTAAATCCAGACAACAACTATGAAGTCACTACACATGAAGCTATCTGACTTGGCTGATGCTCCAGCTGAAGGAGGAGGCCTAGGTGCAGAGCCGTTGGAAGTGTGTGCTGCATGCTGGTAGTCACACTACCCTGACTGTCAGGTTTTAAAATTGATGTTTTATTACATTTTCAGTTTCTCTCCAATAGCATTGCATGTATTTGAAGTTCTGTGTTTAAAATCTTCCCAGCTGAGGGAACATTGTTGGTTTTAGAGTGCTCTGCTGGATACTGGCACACCTTGACTTCCCAGCTCCTGATTCAAGCTCTAGCCAAAGTAATTTACTGAAAACTCCATGACCTTGAACTCAGCCCTTTTTAATGTCTGTAAGTGTTTGCCAGAACACAAACTTGTACCCTTTTTTCCCTTAAGCTATAATTGTTAAAATGCTATGATTAAACTGAAATTGTGCCATTGCATAGGCAGTCCAAGTGCCAGAACAGTAACATTTACTTTTAAAGTGTCATTAAATTGCCACAAAAGTCCAAGTTGTTTGGGTTTCATTCAGCTTGTATTGTGCCACGGAAGTTTCTTGTCAGCAGATTTTTCAGTGTGAATCTTGATAGTAATTGGAAAATAGGTTTTTAAGTTGAAAATTTTAGGGGTTTCTTCCTTGTTTGTTTGCTTTTGTCAAACAGTATCTGAACAACGACTGGAATTGTAAAATGCACATTTTGATATATTCATTTATTACTGTTGACTGGGCTTGTCCATATTGTGGAGATTCTGGTAATAAAAATGATAATAATAATAATAATAGCCTTACTTGTTTCGGTTGTTGGAGTGCTCTGCCATGGGATCCTAGAGAAACAGGCTGTGCAGGGTCTCAAAGAACTTATACATTGCTCAGGGTTTCTTCTTCTTTGATGAAGTGTCTAAATCATCACTAAACTGTTGCAAAGCTTGTCAGGAAGAATGTACTTGCAGAGTTTATACTCTCCATAGAAGCAAGCAACTGGAATGCGGATTTTACAGCTTGCACAGGATGAAAGAAACCTGTAGCAGATCAGAAACTTGTAATAGGATAGGTAGAATAGAGTAGCTTTATAAATATTTGGCAACTCTGAAGAGACATTTGAGTTTAAATCTGTTTCATTGCTACTTTGGAAATGCCTGCAAGTTCCAAGTTGTTAAAAAGTTCGCCACCTAAACTAGTGTGTGTCCTGGTTGTAAAGTTAAAGGTCTGGTTTCAGTGTCAAAGACTTAAAAATGTATATACTCAGTGAGAAGCAGGACTTGGATCCAACAAGCCCATGATAGTAACGTGGTGTAACAGCAATATCTTTATCAGCAGCTGCAGAACAGCAGCTATCAGCTGTGGTCACAGACTGACATCCCGGGCAGATGTATTCTCTTTCACCAAAGGACAAAGACCAACAGTATATATACAATAACAAAGCTTCTGAGTTTCTTGGTATCAGAAATGTATTTTGGTGCAGTAGCTTCCATGGTCTTGACATTTTGAAAGAGTTTTGGCTCTAACAGCTTCTGACCAAATTTCTGATACAAAAATGAATAACTTTCCCATTTATACTTCTCCATCGCATTCATACCAGGACTTCCAGTGTCTCAGCTCCCAGTCTTCAGACTCAGGAAAAGAGTTTTTGTTCCCTAGAGAAAGGAAGCTGTATTAATATCTCCTATTCAGATATTTCCCAGACAATCTCCACACATCAGAGGATCACGGCTAGTCACATAGACTGACTAACCAACCCTGAAAGAGTGTTGCTATAACTATTTTCTCTATTCACACAGATTTGCCATCTTATCACACAGAAATAGCTATATAGTACAGTCCCCTCCACTACATTACTCTTTGCCATAGCTCAGTAAATGCTTCATTCTTCAAAACAATAACTAGACCATGTAGACTCTAGTTGTTGCTCAGCAGGAAAAAAGGGGAGACCTTGTGTGGAAGTACTGTGTGGGCCAAAGATAATTTTATTTCTTTGTATCTTGATATAATCTAGCAGGATTTGGAAAAAAAGCTGGGCCAAGGAAATCCGCAAACTCTTAAGAGAAGAACAATTCTTTATTGCTTACAAGATCCAACAGAAAGAATAGTCCAGCCTGTAATAGGTGCCACAAACTGCAGAGAAGAAACAGTAAAAAATAAGTATATGCAAATACACGGAGGGAAAGAAATGCTAACCAGTGGTACTTAACGAAATTAAAGGCAAGTTAAGGTGCAAAACAGCGGGCTCATACATTGGTCAGATGTTAAGAGACTCTTTGCTGACATGGTGTTAAGTACTTAGTTCATTCTGGCACACTGTCCACAGGTTATCTTTCTAAGATGCAGAGTAATATATACAAAATCAGGTATTCTTTACAGAGGAAAAAGCTTGGATTAAGTCTCTTTTGCTATTGTGTTTTCTATAGTCATATCCAAAAAGAATCTTAGTACGGGATATTTTGCTTACTGTCCTTTATGTAAAGGTCAGTAAATTCATTCAATTATTTATATTATTATTTTTACCAATTGTTTCACTTATTATTCCACTGTTTTTCTGTGTTAAATAATACTGTTTTTTAAATAACTAAATACGTATTTCTTAAAAATAAAATCTCTCCCCCTTGCACAGTCTAAAGAATATGCTCATTTCCCAGCACAAAGCTATGGATGTTCCCCAAACTCTGCCTTTTAGGCCAAATGCAATACCCTAAGTTGCCAATGCAGACCACTCAGACACTCCTGGACATTCAGCTGAAGAATTCATATCGACTCACAGCCTTCCTTTTGGTTTCAAACATACTGTCTCAACTGGCCATACACAAATAGGCATAGATGTGATCAGGGACTCATGTTTAAAGGATTTATTTAAAGGAATCTTACCTTTAAGTGAGGTTTTGAATAGTTTGTCACCTTGAGACCCTTAGCTTGCTTAGGGGTTCACTCTAACCTGTTCAGTGACTCACAGGGATAAACAGCCTTTTGCTTTCTACAAGTTGACAAGGACTTTCAGTTTAAAAACACCAGGACTGCGGAAAACATTTTCCCTTTGGTTTTGGTAGATTGTTTTTTTTCCTGTTGTGATTTTGGACTGGTTTTGTTTTTGTTTGCTGGCTTGTTTATTTTTAATGGGTGTAATATTTACTGAACTATTTTTCTGAATCCTGACATTTAATTTCTGTTCTTGTGTTTTGTTTTGCTAGTGCAACTTGCTCTCCTCTCACCCTACATCCTCAAAATACACATGTGCAAATTTTCCTGGGCACATGTGAGAGCAGAATGTGATGCAAAGGGCATCCAAGTGTTGCGATCCTCAGGGTTGAGAAAGGGATGGCACACTCTCAGTGGGGTGAAACAAGAAAGGCCATTTATTTCAGGGAGCATCAGACTTCTACAGGGTTGGTTAGGAAGGTTCCATAAAGTGGGCTGAACTGGGGAGGAGCATGCACACATCTTTCCAAATAAAGAATAATGAGGGCGGGACATAACCAAACGAGGGAAATAAGGGAGGAGATAACCGTATATGGTTAGACTGCACTGAGGCAAGTCTAAGCCAATCATATTCGAGGGTGACATGAGGGGTATTTGATAGAACCATTTTGCATAACATGAAAACATTACAAGAACATTAAACTTTACATATTCAACCATAAAACTTTAGGAAATTTGGAATGGCTAATAGCTCCTGGGAGGTTGTCCTTCCTCATCCCCCTGGTCGCGGCAATCCTGTCTTCTGTTTTTTCCATTCAGTGTAGTTCTTTGCCCCCACATCCAAGCATTAATGACTTCAGAAAGCAGCTTCGGTAAGAGCTGCTTTGGCTCAAGTGTTTGGCTGAACGACAGCAAGTGGAGCTGAAGTTCGCAATCTTATGCAGCTAGGTGGGTTAGATAAAGAAATATCTGTGTGCTTTCAAATATCCTGGTGCAGCTTTGAAATCTGGATGATGTCTGCATGAGGGTTTTCATACCCACAGAAATGAGAACTTAGAAACAAAGGAGGAGATCTTAGACATCAAACTCTCTCTGATTATAACATCACTTGATAAACCACCAAGAGAGTGCTACTTAAGAGTGCCCCCTCTACTTGTTCCCCCTCTACTTGTGATCAGTCTTGGAGCCAAGTGACAGCCCTCCTAATTAGAATAAATACGCTGCAGAATGTGCTGGCATTAAAAATACATTATATGCCCTTTGCACCTCCTTGCTGAAGCCATAACACATGACATGCTTTCCTACAGTTGACTTTGGGCAAATCTTTTTAGCTGATAATACTTTTCAATGAATAAACAAGTGAGATACTCTTACTTGAAACACTGTTAAGCCCTCCAGATTTAGATTAATTAGGCCATAGAATAAGGCCATAATTAAAAAGAAATACTTGCATACTTGAATTTTAACTATGATGCATGTCTTTTATATATGTTGCTCCACTGGGTTTGTGTGGCAAGTTTTTGGTAGTGTGCATGTGGTGATTACAGGGGTGGCTTCTGTGATAAGCTGTCAGAAGCTTCCCCTGTGTGTGATTGAAATGGTTAATGGTCTAATCAAACACCAACAGAGGTAGATGCCCTCAAAGGACCTGTGATCTCATGGGAAGCCCATGATGGAGCAGGTTTCTGGAAGGAACTGTGTCCACTAGAGAAAGAAGAGACCACACTGTTTTCTGGCAAGACTTGAGACCCCATGGGGGACCCCTGTTAGAGCAATCTGTTCCTGAAGTACTGCATTTCATGGAAGGACCCCTGCTGGAGCAGTGGAAGAGTGTGAGGTATGCTCTTCCTGTAGAGTGGCAGAGACAACATGTGATGAACTCACCACAATCCCCATTTCCTCTCCCTCTGCACTGTTAAAGAGAAGAAGAAGAGAATTTGAGACTGAAGTTGAGCCCAGGAAGAAGGGAGGGGTGGGAGGAGGTGTTTTAAGATTTATTTCTCATTATCCTACTCTGATTTAATTGTTAATAAATTAATTTCCCCAAGCTGAGTCCGTTTTGCTGTGATAGTAATTGGTGAGTGGTCTCTTCTTGTCCTTATCTCAACCCACATTTTTTTATATTCTCTATCCCTCGTTCAGCTGAGAAGAGGAGTGACAGAATGGCTTTGGTGGGCACCTGGTGTCCAGTCAGGATCAACTTCCCAGAGTTGTGTTTCATTTACCTCTAGGTGATAGAACACTTTTCCCACTCCTAATAGTTCGTGGTCCAGAAATAAGTGCCCAAATGCATGGATAATGATGTTTCAAGGCTTCAATTGAACTAGAGTATTAGGAAAGCAAAACTTATTCTGGTAGACAATAAGAAGTGATTCACACAATTGCCTTACTTCTGTTAAAATCTTTCTGGCTCTGATTAAGCTTCCAACAAACATTTTTGTAGAAGCATGACAAAGGAACCTTGATATATAGCTAACTGCATTAATAATCTCAAAAATAATCTATATGATGAATTTTATTCTTTTATCTCAATCTTGTTCGATTTACATTAGCAGATGTCAGCATCTTAAATGCAGTTGGAGCATGTACTCTGAAATAATTGTTGTACCTGAAGTCGTTTATTATCAGATGAAGTGATGATGTGCTGTATATTAGAACCTAGAAAGCAGAGTATTATAGGCACGCTCAGTCTACATATGTTGCTGTGTTAGTTTTTGGTGTCCTGGAAATAAGTATTCAAAGATATTGAAACCAGCTGTTTCTCCACTTAGTGCACAGGATGCTTATCTTCTTGCTCTATATATCAAAATATCAGTGTCAAAATTTACTATTACTGCATGAAGTGGAGAGACTTTGATCTAGAGATAAGGTAAGATGGTTCAGTCAATATTACATAGCAGCTGCCCTTAGTATATTTAATACCAATATTTAAAATGCTATTTTATTATTTTTCTGTAATAATACAATAAACATGAATTAAAGGAAAATAAAGTAAGTGATAGGACAGTCACAAAATAATTTTGAATCAACAAACTATTTTGAAATAGAGTAGAAAATGCATTTTCAGAAATTATTTAAGTTTAAGTATTTTTACGTTTCTGATTCTCAGGGAATTCAAAATATCTGGTTTTTTTCTAATTCTGTAGAAACAAAATTCCAAGTTTTACTACAATCTCTAAAGTAAGGAACTTTCAAAATGCATCTCTGAAATGACAAAGGATCCTATGAATATTGGTAGCATAACTGAACAAAAGGAGGAGGGGAAAGGGCAGGGAAAATAGGAAGGGAAAAGGTGACAGCTAAATCTCTATATGTTGTCACAGAAGATGGTGTACCTCATTTATTTGAGAATTAAAGGAAGATTTCACACACCTGTGTGCCTTCAGCAGAACATGAGAAGTGACTTACAGCAAATAGTGAACTTTGTGATTCTTTTCTGGGAACAATCACGAAAGTGTTGTTCACGAATGTGCTTTTTTGACAAACTGCATAAACACATTTATCAAGGACTCATCTCCCAGATGTCCTCAATATCTCATGCAGTCAGCAAAAGCAATTGACAACCTCCCTTGGGTCAAAAATAAGGCCCATTAAAAGCATTGCTCTCCTACCCATCTGCTGAAACTGTTATCTGAGGCAGCTAATTACATGTTCCACTCTTTCATTTCCAGAATCAAGTATCTATTAGTCTCTGTATCATTGATTACATTAACTGGAAATATTTGCAGGAATAATGGACAGTGAACTTTACTTCACCTTGAAGACAGAGATAACAATACTTTCACTTTTCTTTTTTACTGTGGAAAACTATTTAGAACTGGAAGAATAAACAGGGATAATTCAAAAAACAATAAGCTACTTTTGCATATGTTGCATTAATCATTATGGTCAGAAAGTCTGATTTTGGCCTGAGTTCAGGAAAATCTAGGACTTCTCAGGACTTTGTCCTATCCCCTCCCATGTCCTGAATAATCATAAAATCAGTTATCTGACATACTTCCATAATGGACAGTTACAATGTTGTTCATGAGCTGGTTATTGAAATACATTAAATCGGATCACCAATGTAGGCCTATTTAATATTTTTTATTAAGGTATTGCTGGAGTAGACTGCAGCAACAGTGAACTAGTTCACTGCTTTATGTGAGAAAAATGCTCCTGAAATGTTCCAGTGAATTCCCTAGAGTGGGCCACTGATAGTATCTTGGTGAACAGCAGTGTGTGAAGGGCAAGCATTGTTGAAGACCTAGACTGGCCACAAGTGAGTAGAGAAGAGCAGTGATGAAGCTGTACCACTGACAAAAGGCTATTGGATGCAATTTAAACCACTAATAGGCACTTCCACTGTTATTGTACGTTAGCCTTCATGACCAAAACAGGCTTTATCAACAAGAAACTGGTTGACTACTTAACTGATTCTACATTAAGAATAATTAGCCTTAGTTACCAAAACATTGCTTGCATGTTTTCCAAAATGCAATGTCAAAAAAGAAAACAAATTCCAAACATCCATACTTTAATCCAGAAGAAATCAGTACTAACATAGTATGTTTTCCTCACTGGAAGCTGTCCATACAGAGTCCAGTTAGTATACTCAGAAAATTACACAGTAGTGAGAAACACATTTCTCACTCTTTTCATATCATTTACCACTGCTCTTGGCCAAAGGAATGTAAGTCATGGGATGTAGCATGAATGATCTTATCTTTTGTTCTTTGGGCTCTTTTTCAGTAGGAACATTTTCAGCTTCACTGAAAAGGCTTATTTGGAGATGTTATGAAACTAAAAAGTTTCCAAAGTCATTGTCACTTGAAAGGGGCTTAAACCAGAACAGTATGTTCAGATACATGTCCTCCCTTTCTCTGTGAGATGTTCTTAGATTAGATTCATAATTAGATTCATTAGATTAATTTACTTGATTTTTGTTTTCACTTCAGTATTTTGACTGATAGTTTTGTTTTACATTATCTGGTGGAGATATATGCAAACTAACAGAACAAAGCACAGTAAGAGGTTGAAGACAGTTCTCTCTATGAAGAAAATTTTAGATATCTTCATATAAAATTTACTATTTAAAGTTAAATTACAAGTTAAAATTAAAATTAAATATTATTTGTGATGTTGACATTCTTCAAGAGAAAACTTGAGACAGTCTTGGGTGAATGTCATTGAACCATAGAATGGTTTGGGTTGGAGGGGACCTCAAAGATCATCTAGTTCCAAGACACCTGCCATGGGCAGGGAAACTTCCTCTACATCAGGTTGTTCAGAGCCCCATCAAACCTGGCCTTGAACACTGCCAGGGATGGAACATCCACAACTTCTCTGAGCAACCTGTGCCCCTGTCTCATCACCTTCACAGTAACAAATTTCTTCTCAATATGTAATCTAAATCTACTCTCAGTTTGAATCCATTCTCTCTTGTCCTGTCACCACATGTCCTTAAAAAGTGTTTGTCTCCCTGTTTCTTGTAGGCTCGCTTGGAGCTACAAGGCTGCAATTCCAGCTGCAGCTGGAAGGTTGCAATTAGGTCAGCCTGAAGTCTTATCTTTTCCAGGCTGAGCAAGTCCATTTCTCCTAGCCTTTCCACGTAGGAGAGGTGCTATTCCTAAGTACTACTTCTGTATTGTGTCGGTATAGGCATTCCGAAATTTATGGTGTTGGAAAGTTGCCTATTTTGAGATAGGTGACCAAAACCTTGCTTTGATGGCTCAACCTCACTTAGGGATGACACCAGCATTGTTAAGCAGCTAAGTAGCTGTAAAGTTAAGAGAAGGGAAAAATGTGACTCATGTGCTATGCAGCACATCAGAGATGTAGTTAATCACACAAAAATCAAAATTTTGTTTACTTTTCTGCTGATAGATGTGTGGATTATCAACTCTGAAACTGGTTACAGTGTTGGAAACAATCCCTTTCAGAACTGGCTTTGTATTCTTGTTCTTTACATGGGAATTTTGAAAATACCATTTACCTGACTGCTGGCAGGGTGTTCATTACATTTTGTTGACACACCACTAAGAATATGTATAAAAACTGTTTCAGAGTTTTGGGTCAAATTTTTGTTCTTCACTATGCTAATATTACTATAGAGAAAAGCTACTGCATTTCCACTTGTGTAACAAAAACCAGAGGTTTGCCTTAAGGAACATGAGTGCAAATGGCAAGGTATTAAAAACACAGATGTAGAGAGAGAGGTCCATGTGTGGAAATGGTTTACATTAAAAAGCAGTTGCTGAACCAAATGCGAGTTTTGCCCATGCAAGGCCTATTTCATTCTGTATTTTTCTTTGTCAGTTGCAGTTTTAGAGAAATATGTAATTAAGAAAATTTGTTCTGCCTGGCCACGAATGCTTCAGATCACTTCTCATCTCCTTGCACTCTTTTGGTATTTTTGTGGACTAATGCTGAACCAAACCTCTAATTCTAATTGCCCACATATTCAACCAATGTTGATTGTGGAGCCCTCATTTTTGGGTGTGTTCAGAGCCTTACTTTCAGTTAATCAGAAATGTTGTTTGTTGGGATGACTGACTGCATGGGATACATATTCCGTTCAGTTTCCACGTGCATTAAAGGCTTGCTAAATTCTCGGCATAAAATTTCAGGGTGTCATTGTTACACCTGAAGAAATTTCTGAGGAGAAAGGTTCAGAGAAAAACAAATTCAGGCCAGCTCATATTGAATGGAGATGATAGAAAATATTAAGCAAACTAATTTCTGTTTTCCATTGCCTTCTGAGCAACCTTGACACCTAGTTTCAGCATATCTTGTAACCGGCTAATAATAGGTGAGCCTGATACTGCAGTAATAGATTAGCACTGTAGTAATAGATGAATAACACTGTTATATTTTGATTATCTTTCTGAGATGTAGATTTTGGGGACTGTGGTCAGAACTTCTGCTCTCTTCATCAAAGTATTCCTCAGGATCAGATCGGACTGTGGAAAAAAGGTGTCAGTCATGGAGTTAATGGCTGAATTGTAACAAGCAGTCATAAAAATAGCAAATTTGGCAATTTGTGAACATTTTATTTTTCAGGCTGAAATTAATTTCTCATAATTTAGACTGTAAGAAAATAATACAATTACTTTTAAGATGTCTTAAGATGCTGTTTTTCCTGTCACAGGACTCTGTAATTTCCAATGCCACAGCCACACTTGAAATTCTGAATTTGTGTGTTTGAAGATTGAATCACTTCTGATGTGTTTCACATTGAAAGATGCAGTCGTGCCTAAGGAGTAGGTGTATCTCCTGCTATTGTTTACCACCAGGCTGAGTTTGAATGGTCTCTAGGGAGTGTGTGTGTATGCAAGTGGACACATGAAATTGGCAGAGCTTTGGGGAAGTGACAGGGACCTCTATATTGGCTCGTTGCTAACGCTCTCTATCGTAGGAAAAAATTATGTATTTGTTTCAAAATCACGCACACAGAAGGGAATGTTATTTTATTCATAGAAACCCAACATAAATCCATGGGATTTTTGTTGGTGAAGATAAAGAGAAGGCAAGTCCTGAAAGCAAAGGTAGTGTTTCTCTTCTTATTTGTGTTCTGTTGTCTGTAACTGATTTTATCTGGACCTGGAAAAGGCATGAAGCATTCCCAAATTCTGCTGTGTCTTCATCATGTTCTGGTAGACAACATAACCACAATGTAAGCACAGGCTCCTATGAAATACCATGACCCCTGTGACAAGTGACTTTTTGCTGTTCCACATCATGGCAATGTCTCAATGGCAGATGGGGTGTATGGAGATAGCGTGGCTGGTCAGACACTTCTGAGGCCCATCCACAGGGCAGGAGAGCATGTTCTAGAGAATGTTCTAATACTTGGTGTGCACATGAGGTTTTCTCTGAGGAAACTAGCTGAATGGCCCCAAAGTGGTCAAAAAGCAAAGTAGGTGAGCAGTGGCAGACAGACAGAGAACCTAGTTTCAAAGTCACTTGGCATTGCCAAGTGATGTTGTGACCTCAAAATCAATATTTGCTGAAAGTTAGCACTGGTTTGAGCAAATTCAAAAGCCTGCAGCAGAACACTTCAAAGTAGGCACAGCTATTTGTCTTGCCAGTTTGCACTGTTTTTCTGTTTGATCTCTACATTTTTTTAATAATCTCATCAAGCAGTCAAAAAGCTCTCACTTATCACTAAGGAAGAAACAGTAGTCTTCCGAGTTTCAGATATCTGCATTTGTGTAGGCTCTGTGTGTGCATAATTATTTATCATAAATGGCAACATCTACTAGTATATGCAGAATTGCTCATAACTTAGTACATTCATTAAAGCTGATGTTATTTCATGCAAATGTATTTTGAGTGTCTCTTAGTGTGGCACTAGAAGTGAAATAACTTTCATTGCTCAACTTTTTTATTGTGGCTGACTGAATGACTTCAGGCATGGCTATGAGCAATACTTCATTCTCTGGTGCAATATATATACATGGCTTATTATTGAAAAATTAACTTTTTCCAGAGAACCACAGAAAACTGAGCAAAATAGATAAAGAAAGGACAGTTATCAGGGCACCACTCTGAACATAGAACATATGGCAAAAGATGCTTTTTGACATCTGTCTTTAGAGCTAAACTAATGAAAGATCAAAAAAGAATCTTAAATAATTTGGAAAAGTAATAAGTACCTAAGAGAAATGCAATGTTTCTTATTACATCCACTGACAATAAAAGTGAAATGAGACCGAAGAATTTTATGTTTTTACTAAAGTTTGGCAGACATTCAGTTGAATTTCTCAGATTCTGGAAAGTGCTAAAAATCAGTAACAATGCAGTTACAAAGCTGCTACTGTCATGGCATCGAAGCTGGACTCAGTTGGATCAGTGGTATTGACCAGCAAAGAGGCAAACAAGCCTAGGACAGAACTAGCTGAAATAACAGGTGATTCACATGAGTTCAAGTAAAGATGTAAAGACAGACTGAAACAAACCAGAGTATCTTTTGTGCACAGAAGGACAAACAATGTCGGTGCTATTGCTGCTTCTTTCAAGATCTTATCTCCAGAAAAGAAATCACTGTGAAGAAACATACATGTAATGCTAGAGCCACTCCCATCTAAGGGGAAGGTGAGAGTGACATCACCTTTGGTGGGTATGCCTTCACTAACACTTGCTAGGGGATTCCCTGCAAAGCAAAGATTAAATATTATGTACAAGTACAATTTCAGCCATGATCAAGGCAAGTAGCTCAGACTGTAGTGCAGCAAGCTTTAGCTAAGACTAATTTACAGGATGAATTTGCAAAATAAATCTTTCTTGTGAGCTAGTTAGACGCTCTGGGGAAAAATTATTCAACAGTATTTGAGGACAGGTGTTTTGGAATCATATCATTGATAGATCTATACAAAAGTAGATCCCACAGAGAACATCTTCAGAACACAGCTGGGAAGCACTGAGAGCCCCTTCCCTCTTTCTTGAAGGCAGGGAGTGGAGTGAATGGAGTAAAAATCTGTGAACAATGTAACATAATGATAATGTCATGCTGTACACAATTCCAGCTTCTTACCCTCCGTGTAAGAAGAGATACTTCATTTATATGGGGATGCTCTTAGAGGCAGTTCATACCTGCTTGAAGAACAACACTTGGAAAACAGTTCTGAGCTGAAACCAATACAATTGCCACCAAGGAGTGGCAATTCCCTTCAAGAGGAAATTTGAAAAAAAACCAAACAAAACAAAACTTCAGAATCATGCAGAGATGGGGAATTTTAAATTAAGTTATACAAGTAACAGAATGGATGAGCAATATGGTAGCTATTAAAAACCAGACAAACCATACATGTGTATTGTTCACATCTAAAATAAAATTGCATGACGTGGAAGAGAGAGAATTGCCCTGTAATTACACTGATAATTGAATGTGTTAAGCTCCATCTAGGAAAAGCGATGTATACTAGTTCTGTAAATCAAGTACACATATTTGTGCATTTGTGTAGTCATTTTCATGTTAACTATTTATTGGCTTTAAAATTGTATAGTCATGTTCATAAATTTGTAGGTTAAGCAAAGTTGCAAACTGTTTCCTGAACACATCTGCTCAACAGCTTATGTTATACAGCTCCAAAG
>VWZF01003408.1:143384-169460 GCA_013396755.1 Sclerurus mexicanus | reverse complement strand
TCAAGTTCCAGTTTCACATCTCATCCATGTTCCATGCTAAACCTCTTCTGCCTAATTTTCTCCTTTTCGTATTTCATCTCCCTGTGACAATCCCTGCTCACCCCATTTTCCGCTCTCCTGATCAGGTTGCCTGTCAGTCCGTATCTTCCATTTACTCTTTACCTCCAGAGTTTCCTCTAAGCCTCCCTGTAAACATTACATTCATCAAGCAAACTAATAAACAATGTTATGCTCTCCTCTTCAGCCACAGAACTTCAAAAAAACCAAAAAAAAAAAAAAAACCACAGAAAAAAAACACCACAATTCTCAAAAGAATCCACAAGATCAAGACTTAAGAATACTGNAAGATCTAACAGGTTTTTTTTATTTTTTTTTTTATCATTTCATATTCAAATATCCCCTAGGATTTATATAGAGTGCCTGATACATGACTCTGTAAGCACTTAATCTGGAAATAATTGTTTGCAGGACCTGCCCCACCCTCCACAGGATTTTAAGCTTTCCAAGATAGAGATGTTGTCTTTGATTTGCCTTTAAAGTAGAACACACAGTTGTGATGCGTGGCAAATACGATACATTGTGATGTCTTAGTAATAGTGACATCAGTATGATGATGATTAATAATGCTAAGGCAAGCAGTTGGTGTCTATTTAAATAGAGGAATGCCTTCCCCTGAATCAGGAATAATAGCTAATCCTTTTCTTTCTTTTTTTTTTTTTTTAATATTTTAGCTTTATATTGTGAAACTCCATTCTGATCTTCTCTCTACCAGAAATCTATGCTGCCTGAAACAGGCTACCTACGTCTATTCATTGTAGAGAGACAGTTAAGGAACTGGAGGGTAAGAAACAGGGAAGGAAGGGTTCATACAAGGATATGAGTTTTCTGAGTCATCTTTAAAGCCTATCGTTTTTTTCACTCACTTTAAAAACAAACAATCAAACAATAAAACCTGGTTTCTTTGTGCTTTTTGTGCAGTGTGATGAGGGCATCTTGTGTCACTTCATGTAGAATCACATGCTGAGCTGTTTGCTATCCTCGGATAACCTGAAGCAATAAGATGCTCTTAGAAACACAATTGCAGATGGTATTTCATCTCTCATGTGTCAGTAGTCCGCTGATAACCACAAAACGGCTTGAAACATTTTTATTCTGGTTAATGAGTAGATTTTAAACGGACAAATTCCTCAGAAGTGTGATACTTTAAAATGCTTTTTTGATTATCTTTTGTGACCCCCATGACCTTGCCATCAAAGCTCACTACAACATGTCTGTTGCACTTGCATATTACAATGTGAAATAAAGAGTGTTTAGGCATTTTGGTATTTATTTTTATGTAACTATGTATATATGAAAAAATAGCTTCACTCAGCCTTCACCTCCAGCACCAAATACAACATATACTTATTTTTTTAATTACCACAGACACATTTCATTTTTCTCTGCTGTCACAGCTATTCTGAGAGTGAATGCTGCTCAGGATGCCATGAATCTGTTTTAGTGCCCTTTCAGTGACCTCTGATGTTGCCTGATGTTTAGATGCACTAATGCATCTACCTTGTAGTTTTCTAGAGCCATCTCCTCTGCTCAGTGGTCCATTTAGCCTCCTCTTAGACTTCTCTGCTAGTCAAAGTATCCTTGATTACAGCTGCAACTTGCTGCTGGTATAGTGATATGGCTCCGGATTACAATGTTCATGTTTGCATACAGAACCAGGGGAGGGAACGATCCATAAATTTCTCATTAAAATAAACTGAAGTCATGAGAGGTGCCTTTTTTAGATGACAGAGACAAGAAGCTTGTACTTGATCTGCCCTGTTCTTGCTGGTGGGTTTCACTTCAGTCACTTGGAATCACTAGACAGAGAAATTCAGCTAGCTAAGACTGTCAGAAGATGTATTTGAATTAACTAAAACATTTTTAGGTAATTATACCTTAGTACTGTGTTAGAGTTAAACAACAGCAAAATGAGTTCCAGAAGCGCATATGAAATACACACTATGCAAGTTGGAGTAATGAAAGTTGTTAGTTGGTTTTCAAAATACAGAAAATAACATGAAACATGTAAGTAATCCTTCCTTTGTAGCCATTACAACTAATACAGGAATTCACATGCTTTTTTAAAATTGCCTATACAATGGTTTCTTAAGAAACTGTTGTAGTATATCAGGGTTTACAAATATTTGAAGCAATGGCTATATGTATAAAAATTTCAAATCCCAAGTAGTACTCACTAGCAACATAATTATTACAGATGTATTATTTTCATAGCTATTTTATTTGCCATGTGTGATGTACACATATATGTACATATTAACTTTTCCTCTCCTTTAATAGGCACTTTTCAGGATGTGCCCAGACTCCCCATTCCCACTGGAGTGGAACAGTCTACAGCTGCATGTGTATGACTGAATTCAGTACTTTCAACTGTTTTTTGTCTAATCTTATTACACCTCCCTCGTCAGAAACCTCCCTGGTTAGATGGTGCACCACCTTCCATTTGCAAGACCACACTGAAGGGCCCACCCTTAATTTGTTGTCTCACTTAGCCTGAAGGGAAAGTCCTCTCAACTGGTGAGCAGAAGCAATACTGTTTCTCTTCAGAGAAACAACTCAGGGGTGCTGTGGTATGTACTGTAAGCTTAATCTAAGACATATTTTGCTAAAAACCTCAAGTTATATTCAACATATGTCAGAGGATCATTATTTAACTCTTTAAGTCAAACCAGATATCCAGCTGGAGGTGGCTCTATCATTATTTGGCAACATTTTCTATTTGTGCTCAATTTTAACTAGTGTAAAAGGGAATTAAACTTCAGACTAAATCTACAGCAATGTCCTTCAATGGTCTCATGAGGCCTTCTTGGTTGTCTTTTATTACTGTCCTGCTACTAAAATTACCTCAGTTTTGGATTGTTTCTAACGGCATTCACCTTCCCTTGTGACTTCACTAAACAAATCCAGCCCGAAATGATGAAACAACTCATAAAACTACTTCTGCAAAACATTTTTTTCCCCAAAATACCCAGGCTCAATCCTCTTTGATACAAATCAGTTTATCCCAAGTGTCAGGTACAGAAAAGATCTGGAAGCAAAGATCTGCAAGATCTTAAGAGTAATTTTTTTATGTTATACAGGCTCAATAATATTATGATTTGCATTTCGGTTTCATTTTAAAACTGAATTAGCATCCATCACCTGTTCTTCAGATGAATTTCTTTGTCTTGTGCTTCTGCCTGTCTCCCACCTACATACCCGATTGCTGTAGTAGTAGTTTGTTGGATGGGAAAAATAGAACAGGTAACTGGAATTCTCACATGTCCCTTCTGTAGCACTCTCACCAGGCTTACGAGCATGCATTGCAATGAAAGATTAGCACAAGAGCGAGACAGCCTGCTCACATTTTGTAAGCAGGAAACCGATTACAATAGCTACCTTTCCATAAAGTGGCTTGCATAAAAACATATGCAAACTACAAAGGCAAGTGTTAAAAACAAACAAGCAGAACCAATAGGTCTAGACAGGCATATGTGCTTGAGATCTTAACTGTGCTTTTACTAAGTGACAGCATAAACAACCCTAATTTTGCAATTATGTGATACTGCTCAGGCTCAAAAAATAATTTATGAAATACATATTGCTGATGTGGGAAGATGGTTTGTAAATATGAGTGTGGCATTACTATTCTTTAAAATTAGAGGTATCTATCAGGTCCATAATAGAGGTTACCATAAGGCCTGAGGTGTACTAATCTGTGTTTAAATTTAGGCAGGACTGGATTATAAGAATTAAATCTGCATCAGTTGTGGATTTTATCTTAGTGAAAATCCAGGTGATCTGGGCTCAATTTAATTAACTCAGCTTTCTTGAAATGCAAAATTTATTTGCTCTCAGCAAATCATAAGTAACATAAACTGCAAACCAAACTGACTTAATGAATCTCTAAGAACTGTATCTTCCAATGTATTCATCCCAAGAGAGACAAACTTTTCTTTCTCCTTCCATTTTTAATGGCAGTTCAGTTACTCATTGAACAATGTTTTGAAATAACTAAGCTACAAGTGTTTACAATTTATATTACAGTATTTATTTTTTTTTATTAACAGCAGTTTTACATTCCCAAATATTTCTTTGTATATGCTGGCTTAGTATTTGAAGTTAGCTTACTTAGGTAAATACTTAAAGAGATAAAGGTAAAATATTAAATGTTCATACATGTTGCAATGCACAAAGAGGCTTTTTTTCTTTTTTTTTTTTTTAACTTTCGGTGTAGAAATTCTGTTAATCTCAGAGTTTTTGCTATTTAGTTTGCTTCTTATTTTGAAAAAAGGAGTGGAAAAAGGTGAATGACACCCCTTTTGGGGAATAATCTATCCATCCTGTTATATCCTCTGTTTCCTGCTTAGGATCATGATTATTATTCCATCTTTTCTCTTAAGACATGTCTCAAATCTTAGCTATGAAACTTGTTGAGAGGTTATTAGCAGTATGTATGGACTGTGTGTTGTTTTGCAGGTGTCAATGTTTATTATGAAAAACTGAAATCTAGAAATTGCAGTCAGTACTTTGTCTCAGCTTTCAGCTCGGCCTCTCAGTAACCTGATGCTCCAAACCCCACAGCTGCCCTCTACCCCAATATGAGATCTCAGCCAGAGGCCAAGTTCTGCTTCCATTCTCTACAGCGCAATTTCACTATGCCAATGGAGTTACTGGAATTCTAGGATATATGAAAGTGTATTTTGACACCGAGAGTCTCTGAGTAGTCAAAGCAGGATGATATGTTTTTGCTGATTAGCAGACCTGCATTGTTGCTGCTGAGAAGTGGAGCTGCAGCAGGGAGCGGGCACTGAGCTGCCTGATGGATTCCAACTGCGGCACAAATTATCCTTTGGTTAACATCAACACAACTGTGGGTGTAAGAAAATTTTACCAGTTTTCCTACATGGATGCAAAGAACAGCCTGTAGAAAATGACAAAATTTTTGCTGGGTGTGTCTTACAGACGCAAAACTTTTGCAGCTAACTTGTATTTCAAGCCTTGGATGAAAGAGTAAGTGGGTCAGACACACAGAGGAGTAGCTCAGGCAGAACAGAAGACTCAGCTAAGTGACCACTTCTGTTGTGTGTGACCACCAGTTGGCAGAAAACATCCTTAAAATAATATTTTCCTTTACAGAAACACTAGTTTAATTGTATACTGCCTATATTTGATGTTAGCTGACCCTTTTCCTTCTGAATATTACTGATGTTATCAGGATTTCCACTTGTATGAATGACTTTAAATAAATTCGGATTTAGAAAATATTAGCATTTTATTTTCCTCCGTCTTTGCAAAAGTGGAGATTCTGCCTGCCCTCCAGTTCACTGTGTAGTACAGAGGGAGAATAAATCAATTGCAGTCATATCATAGTGAGGAAGAACCAGGACCAGGAAATCCCATACTCCTGGATTCAGATAAATTTGAAGTAGTTGGGCAGTTTCCAAACTATGAATGTTTTGGTTTTAAGGCAATTTATATTAAAAAAATAATAATAATTAAAAAAATTTTAAATGGCCCAATTATATTTTCTTTCTTCATGATGCATCAATAAACCCTGAGAAGACTTTTTCAAAAATCATTTCTGCACATTCATTACCTTTGCAATATCAGTAATATCAAGTATGATTCTCCCTGTATTCATTATGTAACTTCTTGGTGGTCTACACTGAGTTTTCTGTTCATCAGGATTCTTTAACATGAAACCTATTCTTTAAAATGGGTGCTAAAAATCATACTTGCATAGGAGGGGGCTCTTTTCAGTTCTCTTGCAGGCTAGAAAATACTGCAATTTGTCTGTGTTTGAAGGTGTCTGTGTCATCTAACATATTTGCACTCCCTAAATAAGACTGGACAGGTGGAAATACTCAGGTTGTGACTCGTCATGTTCCTAGTTATCATGAAACAAAATATTTGGTATTTTTTTCTTTTTTTTTTTTTGGGAGGAGGGGGAGTATACAGTTACATTGACTAACCTCCCACTAAACACTTGTATAAAATACACAAAATTACAATAAAGTACTTAAGATTTGTGAAAATGGAGCACAGGATCCTCCCTTAGTCTCCCCAGGATTGCTTAGAAGAAATCATGAAATGTCACTAGCCTGGCCATATTAAGCAGGTACCTTCCACAACTTCCAGTAGGGAAACCAACTCTGAGAAGTATTAAGCATGGATGTGAAAATGCTGGTTTCATGCAAACACAAATCTTTGTTTGACACAAATGTAACAGACTTGTGGGGCTGTAACAGCGATGACAAAAGTTTGCCAACATTCTCTGTTACTGATGTGCTCATCAATCCACATCACATTGGGCTCAGTGATGTACAGTGTCAGAACAGCTCTTGATGAAGACCTTGTAGTAGAACGTGAAGGCTAGACAAAGTAAGGAGAAAGTAAGATGGATTTAAATAAAATGAGGGAAAATTGCTTAATTACATATGTGCTGCATCTCTATTTGACAAATTTCTAGGAAAGACACAGGGGGATTCTATTCGTTTCCTGTAGTTTTGATTTGTGGTCTAACTGTGCACACACACTGATATTTATGGATTACCAAGTGTCATGGGTTTCTCTGATTAGGGTTTTTTTTTTAAAGAGGAAGATTGGCTTCTGTTGGAAGCCTCTGGAAGTTTCCCTCCATCTTACAGAACAGAGCCAATGAGGGCCAGCTCCGAGGAAAACTTCCTGCTTTGGAAGCATTAAGTTACGCCCCTGTGTGAAAACTTATTTAAGAAGCTGTTGCGCAGTTAGGCAGGGGCAGCCATGGGTTAACAACATCACAACGCAGACATCAAGGTCAGTGCAGGAGGAGAAGAGGAGAAGGAGGGGGAGGGACCCCACGGATCAGGGAGAGGACTTAAAATTATTCCCTGACTACGTTGGTGATGACCATGGTGATTACGAGCTGTCCCCTCGAAGCCCATGGGATGCATCGGGGTGCAAAACCCCCCCTGNTTAGTAATAAATTTAAGCATTATTCTAAGTTCTGCTTTGCCCATGGTATTAATCTTTTGGTTGTTATCTCTAGTCATAAATTCCTAGCTGGTTTTATTTTCCCTTCCTCTGGAAGGCGAAAAGTGTGGGGGGGGAGAAAGGCCTTGAAACAGTTTTGCCAGACACCAGGCATTTATTGAGGGTCGAACCACCACACCAAGGAACAGTGAGGACATGGTATAATGTCTATGGAGATACAGTATTCTCCAATGCTTTGGAGGAAAAAATATTCAAGTGAAAGTTTGATGACAAGCAAACAGAATGGTTCCCTTATCACTAAAGATTTATAATGACCTGTTGGCCTAAAAAGTTTGGATACCCTTATGGGTCTCCACTGGTTAGTTTTTTCATCCCAGTAACACTGAAGATTACGACACCACACTCTGGAACATTTTGGTTTTCATTTTTGAAAGGCGTTAATAAAAAAATATTTCCAAGTCCACCTAATTTTGGCAATTCACTCCATAGTTCTTAAGCAACATATGCCATATGTAGGCTCTTTTAAGCAATGTGTACCATCTATAGATTCTTCTTTGGCAATGTATGTCATATATAAGATTAATAATTAAATTGGGGCTTAGTAGTATATGACATCTTTAAAGGGAATAAAAAAGGGATCGCAACATGGTTATCTTGGCTATATGGTCACTACATCACTAACATGCTGGCTATACAGAAAAGTGTATGCAGACTCTTCTGTGTACTCCCAGGCAGCCCTTGTGCAAAGCTGAAGGTCTGTACTAGCAAATAACTGTTCAAATTTGGGGCTTCGTTAAAAACAAAGTATTGTCCTCCTTCACAGCTATGTGTGTGTATTTAAGCTTGTGTGTTTGAAGTGTTTTAAGATTCTTACAGTGACCTGTAATGTCTTAGATCCCATAGCTAAGCAAAGAAAGCTTTTTAATAGCTCTGTGACTGCACTGAAAACCAGCTAGACCAAAGGCAAGAGACCTGTAAAGAGGATATTTGGGCTATTTCTTGGAGAATTTTTTTTCAAGGAAAGTCTTAAGAAAGAAAAGAAATGGAGTCTCTTTCTTTGGCCTCAAATCAAAAAGTTCTGTTTGTGAATCTGGAATGTGAATCTGTCATGAAAGAGCAAATAGTTTTGGAGTTCAGCAATAGAGAGGTCTTTAAAGACTTTTCAGAGACATCAACCCAAAATTCAAAGAGGCAATGATTTCAGGCCAAGGAGCAGAAACAGCTGAATTGCAACATACAGCCATCAACCTCACAGCTAAACATGGAAGAAAACACTTTACAGCAAATGAAAAGGGAGCAGAAAACTCATGCCAAACAAGGAGCAATGTCACCAATGTGCCAGCTGGCATAGAAATGGGAAATGTCCATTGACTTGCAAACCCTCTCCTGAGATATGCCAGCAAAGAAAAGACATGGGTTACAGTCAGAGTTCGGAGATTCAAATAGTGGAGAAAAACTTGTCTTGAAATCCCATGGGAAAGGATGAAACTACAAAAGCAAAATAAAGATGGTTAAAAAAATACTTCAGTATGGCACTCAGGGATGAAAGTGAAGTAATAGCTGAATTTTTGCAACAGAAAGGCATCAACGAGGCACTGTATTTAAAGTTTTAAGGTAAGGCCGTGCCTACCTGTAGAGTAGCAAATCTCAGCCCTACAAAAACACGAACCAGAGACAGTCACCAATCGGAATAAGAGCTTGCAGGAACATGCCACTTCTCACTGCTGTTAGAGCAGCTATGCTGGTGGCCTAGTGTCCACCAGTTGCCTGGCAAGCTCACAGGACTGGGATTGCTTTAGGACACAGACTCACCGGTGTGGCAGTGGAAGGACACAGAGTCTGTCAGGCAACTCACTGTGTTGGATCATCTTTTGAAAATAAAACAGACCAGTGGAAGAACTATAAAACATGACAGCAGATGGCATTATTTGTAGAATCAAAGAGGCAGCCATCTGAGCCGAGGCCCTAAAATCTGTAGGAAAGGGAGAGGGTAGACTCAGACTCTGCACTGACCCCAAGGAGCTGAACAAGACCATTAAAAGGAAACATTCCACTTGCTTGCAAATGACAACATGTGTGCTGGAGGAGAGAGAGCCAAATTCCTAAGCAAATTTGTTGCCTTGGCAGGGCTTTGGCAGATCCTCCTAGACACAGAAAGCCAAAAGTATTGCCTTCTCATAAACTGCTTGGCAGATGCTGCTGTGTAAGGTTGCCTCTGAGCATATGTTTAGGACCAGAAACAGTTCTGCTGGCACTGCTAAAACTAAACTACTACCAAACAATCAAAGGTTGTGGTTGCATATTGAAACAATGGTTTCACAGAACTTCTAATGTCACTGGAAAAGGCCTTTTCTGGAGAACTGAGGGGCAAGAAGGGTCAGAAGACTCACCCCAGTCTGTATTGCCTGTGTGATCTTGCATGTTCTATCTGTTAAAGGACTCTTCTATGAGTTGTGGGGATTGAAATGGCCAGAGAGGAAGAAACTCAAGTATTGTGCTCAGGGAAGCCAGAGACAACACTGCTCTTCTCCTCCCTCTCTCAACTGTCATGCTGCAACTCTGACAAATAGAAATGGATGGCATTTCTCCTGACTACTGCAAGAGTCACCAATACTGAGAGGAAAATTGCCAGCTGGTGTAATGGGCCTGAAGCAGCTCTGCTGACACACACACTCTGAAGCCTTGGCCATACCAATATTTTCAATGAGGGATTAATTAGATAATAACAATCTGGTCAGAAAACTGAGAGAGCTAAATCTGGCATTGGTGACCATCCGGCTCTGCTCCTCAATCCTCCACAGGGACTGTGAAACTCTGAATAGCAATCGTTTGCAAATCTTTGTGTCTGCTCTTCTTCAGTATGGGCTGCCCAGGCCAGCCCCATCTTTGCAGAGCCTTGTGCCCACCCTAAAGCAAAGCATGCATCATGATGGCTGTTCTGGATGTTGGCTTACAGCTGTCTTGTTTTAACCTGTCATTCATGTCACCTGGGTACTCTATCTTCTGCCTCCTTCTGACACATCCACCTTTTCTAATAAGTAGGCAAGTAAATGTACTGTCACAAATTGCTTGCCCTTAGTAAAAAGTGAGGAGCAAATGTCAGCCATTCCCCACAATCTGTTTGCTTTAAACAAATTGAGTGTTGGTTCAACTCACACTTGCTGTGCTGCCAGACAGAGGTAATCCCTGGGCAGCCTGGGCAGCAGCACTGTCTCTAGTCACAGAGCAAGACACGAGCAAGACAAGCAACTCCACAGCAGCTCAGGGGATGGGACCACCAGAAAGGGGGCTGATACCACTTCTGTGCACAGGCCATCCCCAACCACTGCCAGAGTTGCCCGCAAGGGTGCCAATTAGTGCCAGCTGTGGAAACAGTTCCTGCCTTGTGGACACCTGCCTGCAAGGGAGAGCACTGAAATCACCCACGCATCTCACAGAGGTCACCGAGCAGCCATTCGATGCTAATAACTTTTGGTCACTACCAACTTGGGCTGCAATCGAACCACTGACCTAGAGGTGAAAGGCTGTATATCCCATTACCAATCTGCTAAACCATCCAGTCTCCCTATTACTGCAATTTTAATTAACTGAGCCAATGACATGAAAGCTGAAGGGAGGGGGAATGAGCAAGGAAGCGAGAACACATTGGCTTTTACACAATTTGTTTCTTTTGAGTGCGTTCTGCTTTTGTTGAAAAGCCTTGTCCTAACCTGTGCTGCCCATGAGACACTCCCCAACCTGCTGTTCATCAAAGGACCAGACTGCACAGTGGCTGTTAACAACTGAAAGAGTTAAACACTGCTGCTGCCCCTGCTTCACAATGCAACCCCTGGAAGAACATTTTCTGATGTCAGGATCTGAAATTTACTCTCATAAGGAACCTTCCTCAGAGTAAAAACAGAAAAATATTAAGAAAGTCACAAAATTATAAATTCTGATACAGTGCTTTTCTGAAACCAGTAAAAACCCCACCCTGTTTGGTCTCAAGTTCCTGCATGCTAGAATCCAGAGAAACCATGTAATGCTGTCTCTAACATGAATGTACTCAATAAGCAGAAAAGTTAATATCTCTGATAAGCAAATTATTTGAGCAGCCCTCAGCTCAGCTGATACAAGTCACTGGGAGTGGCTCCACAGTTGTTTGCATGAGGAATAAAACACTGTGCTCCTCTCATAAAAAATCATGTCATTGCCAGATACAGAAGGAAAAGAAAATTGCCACTTGTTTAAACTTTGGCAACAACACATGTCATTTTCTCACCTGCTCCTTTCCCTGAATTTTAGTCAGTGTCTTCACTGCTGGTTGGGAGCACTGGAGGAAGGATGGTGAGCACTACAGGATCTCTGAGGTTACTTTTGGTTTCACTCATGCCATTATCGCCAACAGCAAGAACCTCTGTAGCTTTCCTGTGGTGATAGTTATCACCATCACTTGAATGATGTATGCAGCCTTTGTGGATTCACCAAACGGGGCAAATAAATCATTGCCTCAGACTCTGAGCAGCTCTGCTGCCTTGTCCCCTGCCTGCATGTGGATCTTCCACTGGAATTAGTCAGCAGTCAGTACTGCTCCTTTGTGTTGGTGTGCTTCTTTACCCAAGTGACTACATTTCAAACAGCATCCCCTTTCCTGTGAAGCCTGGAGTACCTCTTGTTTGTTCTTGCATGTGTGTTTGATAAGTCATGGCATGACTATTTTTTCTCTGTGTGTTGATTATCCATCATGGTCTAATCCCACAACATAAATGACAGAGTCCCTAAAATGCAGCAGCTCCTCAGGGTCTGGCATCCTGTGAAAACCCTGCTCCTTGCAGGCTATTCCTGTCTCCAGCAGTGCAAGCACAGGGGGAGGCCGATCGCAGCTTGATTCCAGTCCCCAGCTGTCTGCAACAGCCGCTTCTGCTTGGGGCCTCACACAGAGCATAGGCAAATCCATAATGCAGGGCTTCCCAGCGGTGGGGAACGCTCAGCTGAAAGCCGCTGCAACCCCTCGTATGCCTGAGCCTCTCTGATGATCTTGTGCCTTGTTATTTCAAATGCTTTGCATGTGTAACTTGTGTAACAGGTCTAGAAAAAGAAAATGAGCAAAAGGAACCCAGGATCAACCTATGCTTTTAATTATACCTGCGGCTGGGATGGAAAACAAAGTATTAAGCAAACCCTGGCTATGTGTGCACTGCTAGCTCTTCTGCTTTCCACTGCCATTCTACTCTACCCTATGGACTCTGCTCAAGGTGCACTACCTTGATCTTTAACAGTCTCTCTTTTAACAACCCTCCAGAGCACAACCTTACTCTGTCTCCTACCCCTCTCTGCTATCCTTCTCCAGTCCATCTCTTCCTGCTGTCAAAGGAATGTCACTGCACAGACCTAGAAGTTTGTGGCACTGTGCAAGGACAGGTCAAAGATGCTATGGCAGCTTTGCAGCTCAAAACTGGGGGAGTGGGGAGAGATTAATTTTGTTAGGAACATAAAGAGCAGTTCCCTGTGAACGCGCTAACATTCAGTTCCTCCATCAGGCTCCATCTGAAGATCAAAGTGCTGAGGGCCTGAATACAGGAACTGCACTGCAGCACCAAAAGTGTTACCAGGGAAGGATGACAGCTGCATGGGAGATGGTCAGTTCAGTATTTCTAGAGAAGCTTCTGCATTACAAGTTAGAGTCAGGTTCCTGTCCTGGCATGCCGGCTCGCCTGCTGCCATTCTCAGGTTGGTTATGTGTGTACCTGAGCAGCAATCAAGAGGCAGTGAGGAAAAGTATCTTCATTTGCAGCTTCACTGGCCCTGAAGTTGTGAGCACTCATCCTCTGTCCCAGCATAAAACCAAAGAGAGCTACCTTAGCCCTGAGTGTGTATTTTACCCCCTCAGTGTCCAGCAGCTGAAGTTGCTGTACAGCTAACCATCCAGGCTGCCTAACTGAGGAAAGAGATTCATGTAGGAAAGTGGGCTCTCCTCTGGTGGTCTGGTCTCAGAAGGCATCTGCCTGTGCTCAGTGGATGCAGGAATGGAAAACAGTGCACTGAATGATTGGGAGGCCCACAAATTAAGGCAAAAGCTGAGATATGAATATGGGCCTAGCTAACAATGAAAAGGATGATTTCAGGCTGTGCTCACTACAGTCTTCTGCTAACATGATCAGGAACTAAACCATTAATAGCACTGGCTTTTATGCTTCTAGACTGAAAGCTTCAGAGTTAATAACCTGTTGAGATGAATAAGACAGCTCATCCACTTCAGAACTCTTTCCCAGTCTTTGTGCAAATTCAGCATGACAAAGACATACACTTGGTTACTTCTAATTATTTTCCTGCCCATAGTGACTAAAAATGTGTGTTACACATAAAAATGAAACTAGATTTTGAGCACATTTTTGCATGAGAGGTGGGTGTCATAGAAAATTCCATGGACACATAACCCTGGCTTATGCCGTAACAGATCTCTATCTCAGACAAGCACAGAATGAGTGTGTATGTTCATTTACAAAAGCCTGGCACAGATGATTTATCTCCTGTTTACTAACAATGCACTCCACTTTATCTCTGAAGAGCTAGTTATTGGGAAACTACAGCCCAGGTCCTCAAAGCAGATCTCTCCAGTGCTACCCTTCCTCTAAGAGCATGAGATGATGTAGCCCAGAGTGCTATCTGACAGATAATTGTGTAGAAGAGGTCTTGACATGCTCTGCAGCTGGCGGATGTTCTGCTTAGCAGAGCAGTGTGGAGGGCAGTGCCTGGCTCAGAGGCTTACCCAGAGCAGTGGCACTGTGCTGCAGACTTCCCGTGCCCAGGACTGCACTATGAGGTAAAGCTAGATTAACACAGCTGGATGGCAACTCCAGCTGGTGTGGGAGACAGGGAGACAACGGGACTGTGCCACACTAATGTAAAAAAGACAATCTCAGCTGCAGGAGAGCATGGAAGGGAAGGGAGTATTGACAGTAGAGATTTAACAGGACTCAGAGGTCTTGTGGAGGTCTTGTTCCTACTTGCTTCAGTGAGTTTTGTCCATCACTGTTGCTCAGAACGGAAATGGGAACGGGAACACTGAATGGAAAATATTTGGCAGAATGGGAAATATTTTGTCAGAATTGCTGGGTTTCCCATGTACTAACCACCTCTCTACCTTTCTCCAGGGATCTGTGGGTCTCTAGATCAGATGCTTTCACTCCTGGCCTGCTAGAGCACTTGGAAATCATCATTCCTGGATGTTCTCCAGAAGCCTCTGCTCCCTACTGTAAAGTGGCTTAAGTACTTTTTCCTTTATGTTGATGCTCATCGGATTTACACTTCTCTTTGTCTCACATGACTTCCAGTCACATCAACACCTACAAACTAAACTGACACCCCTAGGGACCAGGCTCACCCTGCACACAAATGACCCACAAGAGAGACCATGACCTGAGCCATTTTGTTGCAGGCACTGCTACTGTGACACCCCACAGAGGCACAGGAGTCTCTTTGAACCATCACCCTGTGCTGGCAGTCCCTGGGGTAGACAAGGGCCACCTGCAATGGTAGCCCCTGCAAATGCCTTGCCACAGACTTGGCCAAAGCCAAGACTAGCACCTGACTAAAACTGTTCATCTGAAGCTGTGCTGCAGAAGACAAGAGACAGTCCCAACTGAATGAAGCACCATAGTGACAGAAACCTCCTGCTGTGAGCTTGACTGCATTTCAAAAGGATGTTAATTTTAACAATACAGCTTGATGCTTGGGTGAACTTTGTCTTTCCAAGTACGAGATCTGAAAATCATTGGCTACTTTTAAACAAGAAGAGGAAGGCTTAAGGCACTCTAGCAATGAAGGGCATTAAAAGGTGCAGGAGAGGAGATCCTGTGATCCTGTTCCGGTGCCTATCCTAGGTGTGTCTCAGGCCACTTGCATCTTCCAGTTTAGGTTTTGTTTGCTTTGTTCTGGGCGTGAAACCAGTTCCTGGGCTCTTTACAATCCAACCTGTACCTGAGGTGGAGGGGTACTACCATGGCTGTACCCCTGGGATGACATTCCCTTCCATCCCCCCATGCTTCCCTGAGCTTGCCACTCTCAGGCCACATAGCACATAGCAGCAGTCCTGAGAAAGCAAACGCAGGCACAGTCATTGACCCAGACACATCATTTCCCAGGGCAATGCCATGAGTACAGCAAGGGCTTATGTCACCAGTCATGCATTAAGCCTCATGTTACAAAACTGAACTTTAGCTCACAAGAATGGGACAGCATCCTCTGCTTCCCAAGACAGAACATTACTTTATCTGGATAGCAGGTTCTCCACTAACCCAGAACAGATTCTTGCTCCTGTCCTGCAGTTAAAATCTTACATAAGCATACCTCAGTGTGTTTTCTTGGGCTTAGGTGAAGACAGACACTTTCGTTGGTCCAGAGTGACATGACTCACTATCATGTCATCCACTACAACTGACCTGCTCAACATAAGAGTGGTCCCCAGCAAGATGGGTCATCATTGTCCAGCTCCATTATCTCCCTGGCTGTGGGTTCTTCTCCCACTGACCTGAATATAATGCCCCTCTTCCCTTATTTAAATGCCTGCTATCACCAAGAACACACAAACATTACAGGTCACGAGGAGCACAGACTTTTCTCCTGCTGTTTTACTCACAGCTCCTGCCATATTGCTGGTCTGTACTTTTAAGGCATGGGTACCCAGACCAGACCAGCATCAGGGAGAAAGGCTCAGTTGCTGTAGGATGCACCAACAGCTCTAGATTGTTTAAAGAAGGGAAAATGCTGGTGCCGCTGTACTTTCAGTAAGAGGAAGGAAGATGCTTTATTTGCATTTCTGAAGCTCCCCTTTTCTTTTTCAAGGGGTTTTGGTTTCCCTGAGGGAAGCTGGACCACCCAAGGATGTAGCCACACTTTGGAGTGCAAAGGAGGGTGAACACATGCTGGTAAATACAGAAGGGTGGGAAGGAGAGACAGGGACAACAACAGGGGAGAGACAGTAAAGTCTCAAAGTCCATGCTCAAAGTCTGAGACAGTCTGTGCTCAAGGTCATAGATTGCAGACAGCAAGCAAGCTCAACAAATGTCAATGATGCTGATGAAATCTTGCCCCTCAGCATAGAAGAGAAGCAGTGGTGAACTGCACTTGCATTCCCATATCATTGAAATTTATATATCTATCCACACTAACAATTTTTAAAAACAAATTCACATGCTGTTTTCACTTGTCTAACAAAAACCTCTCTGTACGTTCCTTAGACCCATGTAAATGCCCTCTGACATGCCAGTGATGGAGCGCATGAAGAGCTTTATGGCATAGAAGTCCTGCTGGGATTCACAGTGGTCTCAGCCTCTAACCTCAGGGTCCTTCATTTAAACCTCTGCATGTTTGCACCCATAGCTTCCCATATGGGCTCTCAGTAAATAAGAAGCAGTTTTGTTTTGGGTGGCTTTTTTTCACTTTTTTTTTTGGCAACTGCATTTTTCCTTTATTCAGCTAACTAGTTTTCATTAGTATCTCTACAACAGTAAAAGCCTGAGGGTGTAGGCTTCAGGGAAGAGTGGCCAACGCTATGAAGACTACAGACTTCATACAGGTTGAGGGTGTGGGCAAGGTGTGGAAGGCAACATTTGAAATCAAGAGATGTTTTATTGCTTGCAAAGCAAAACATACAATGGGGTAACACCACAAGCACTGAAGATTTCTGCAGTTTGCCAAAGTGCCCTTTTTGGTTTTGCTCTTACAGCAAATGAAAAAGCTACATGAAGGCTCAACATCCCATACTGGATGCCTTCCCTGCCCCAAGTATCCTGGTCTCCCTGGCCCTGACTCTCAGCAGAACTGTGCTGGTGCAGCTGGCATGCAGGGATCTGGTAGGGACCAGTCCAGAGTCTAAGAACAAGAGACTGCTGTCTTGTTTTAAAGCAGCCAAAAGACAATCAGTACTGTATTTTGCTTTCCTTATGTGTTCTCAATCCCCTCTAGTTGTTCCACATCAGTCTTAATACATGAGCATTATCTCATGTATAACATTATTTTTATCAGTGTTTTAGACTCAAAACACAGCAGTGACACAAAATATCTGTGATAGCTGTCACAAGAGAGAAGATTTTTTTCATGTTTCAAATTCAACCATAACAGCACATTTCGGAAACCCCCAGAGCAGGTTTTAAGACCAGGTGAAGAAGATTTTTCCACCAAAGCTGATACAGTACAGAGGCATGGGAGGGGTTAAGGGGAGAGTGGGCTGGGCTGTGGCATGATGTGTGTGTTCAGTTTGGAGCACAGGGACACCAATTGCTTCTGATGACCATCTTCCTCTGCCTTTCTGTCTTCTGCTCAAGTACTTGCAGTTTGTTGTACTGTGGATAAAATTCCTCCAGCTATGTATCTTTGTGTGCCCACAGAGAATGGCTGACTACCTAGGAGCACTACTAAGTGTCCAGGATTCCCACCAAACACAGGCTCTGGAAGGGCTTTGTGCTTGTGGAAATGCTGGAGTTTTTCCGTAGATCCCCCTTCTCCATTGCTGTATGGGCCTATCTTGACAAATGATAAATACAAGCAATTCCAAAATGACACTGTTTTGCAGGTTTAGCCATTTACATTTTTATACACGGATGCCTTTCTATCTCCTTCTAGCTCTTACTTCCATTTAGAATCCCCTGACTTCATCCTTACTGATACAGATGGCAACAGGAGGAACTTTCAGCATGTGACTGCATTTCTAAAAATAAAGCCACTACACTGCAGAGCATTCACTTCTACTGTGGTATCCCAAACAAAGGCATAAAAAAGGTTGAAACTTCCCTTTGCAGTGCCCTGTATTGCTTCTCTGATACCATCTCTGATGTCATCTAATAGAAATACCTTAAAAAATAGTGTGTTCAGTGCAGAAAGAGGACTGTCTTTGTTAGCTGAACTGATTTTAGAGAAAATTTATACTTTAGTTTTCAATAGAAAAGGTATATTTCATAAACAGATGGGAGATTCAGTGCTGTTACTGGTAGTATGCCATTATATAGCAACATTTGGAAAGTGAAAAAAAAGCAAGGGTTTAGATAGTGTAATAACTGTGAGTTCATATTGTAACTTAATTAAAGGATCATATGATGCCACTTATGAGTCTTCTCTGATAGGTAATTACCTTGTGTTGCCTTATGCAGCTTTTCTAACCTACAGGCACTACCCTCTTTTACCATTTACAGGTGATCAGCCTGGAAAACAAACAACCAGAAAAAATTAATGCTCTCAAAAAGAGATTTTTTTTTCTGTGTGGAGACAGTGGCATAGCTGTTGTATCCCCATGCACTCTGTCCAACTTGTATTGCTTTCTCTTAAATGTTTGGATTAATTTCCTGCTCAGGGTAGACCGATCCCTCACTGAAGTAAAAACCATGTCAGCTTTAGCAGAAATGTTTTCAGAGTCTCCACCTGGGAAGACTACATCTCTGAGTGGGAAAATAAACACATTGGCCTTCAGTTGGTTCACTGACTATTTTCTCTGCTGGCAACATTAATTGTTCTGTCAGTCAGGATGATGATGGTTTTCAGCACCAGGTCCTAAAAGAATGGGAGTATAATGTTGTCTTTTGTTAGCATCTGGGCTCAGAAAACATGGTGGTACCTAATTTTATTTGTATTCACAAAGTTGACTTAGAAACCAGGGCAAGCTGGATAGCACCGCCCAAATGAGCATGAGTTGATACAAAAAAAGATAAACTTTCTCTGTGTCTTTTTTATATTTCAGGTTTAACAGATTAGGAGAAATATTTCATATATGCTCACAAGTTTTAAACTGCACTATACTCTCAATTATGTTATTATACCAGGAAATGACTGCATTTTTCATGGATATGAGTGAGCAAAGCTAAGCCTGTTATTTGTACAGCAACACTGACATGAAGCGAAGTTATTTTGAAAATCGTAAGATCTTTTTTCCTCTAAATGGTTACCTTTTTCGTAAAGGAGGACTTTCGCAGAATTCTAGTAGCATCAATAGGAAAATACCAATAAGATATACCACAAATTACTGGTTCAAATCAGCACCAATTTCTAGTACAGAAAAAATAAAAATCTGTAATCGGTAGTAGAAACTACTTTGAAATCTGGACCACCTAGATACACATCTGTACTGGCAGTGTTTTTCTAAAAGTTTGGTGATTTTTTTTTTAAGTGAACAGAGTACCTATGCTATATTACAGGATCAGACAGCCCTCTCTGATAACCTGTTAGGGAATGAATATACTTCTTTTGCACACAAACAGCAGAAATAAAAAATCTGCCTAGAGTATTTCCTATATCATAATATCTGACACAGTAATTTCTTATTAAGTACATCCACAACATAGCAAAATTAAATATTCTCTCACAGATAACACTAATGTCTGCAAACATGGTGTCATCATTGTCTTTCTCACAGGGCACTCATTTCCTACCCAATCAATGGAACATATTGTTTGTCTCTTAATTCTATTTCCCTCAAGTGCCTCTCTGAGTGTTACAATGCAGAGAAGTTTTGGGGAACTACAACAGTACACACTTTCCCTGTAGATGGCAATACATTTGAGTGTTTATGAACATATATGTGTTTACACAAATATATCAGCTCTCCATCTTAGAAAATACTATACAAGAAAACACAATGTCAGTGTGCATAAGTATTTTGCATAAAGATGGTTACACTGTTGTCATACCTATAAAATACAGTCTTGAAGACACTGGCATACACTCACAGTAGACAGCGTTTGCATCTGTTTAGTAAACTACCTCTGCTCCTGAGTCCAATAAGCCAATTGCAGAAATAGTGCATTGCTCCTCTTGTGTTGCACCACATAAACAGTTCATTATGGTTTTCACATTCAAAAAAACAACCAAAAAAAAAATCTAGGGCTTTACTGTGAGGGCAAATAAAGGAACAGCCATGGTCAAAAGCAGCACCAAGCTGCTGCCTGCTCTTGGGGAGGTCTGTTTACCTCTCTGTGTCCTGATGTTCCATCTTACTCAACATCTGGCTTTCCTATTTAAATTGCAGAGTTTGTCACTTATTCCACATCCTCAAGTGCCCACAACAATAGAAACCTCTAAACAACATCAAGGCCACTAGCTCATAAAACATAGTAAGTAGTAATGTTGATGTGGCACACATATGAAATGTCTGTCTTGTTCTGAAATAGCCACCATGTGAGTCATCGTACACAGATCATCTGACAGTCAACCCTGTCTACCTTTTGTACTGCATCACACCAACATTCCTACCACATATTCTATATTTTTCATTGTTTTCAGACCAAAAAGGAACATAACACACTTAATATACTTAAGTTATTCAATACTCTAAAACTTGCATTGATAAAACTGTACAGCTCAATGTTTATTTATTGTAGGCCTGAGTTGTCATCTCCAAAACCTGTCGGAAAATACTCACAGCATTAAAATCTGATATCTTACTCTATTCTATGTCTGAGGATAAGTGCTCTGTCATGTTGGATATACATGATGTCTATCTCTCACCCCTCCACAAGCACATCTAACCCACACAAAAATAAAACTGGATGTGGGAATGATTTTTGTTTTGTGGGATGTCTATCGCTGCTTCAAATTACTGTATGATTATGTAATTTATTATTATTATTATGTGTGGGTTTTGTTCTGTTGTGGGGTAGTTCTTCTGGTTAGGATCTTTCTCTTAATACTGATTGCAGTGCCAAGGGATGTGAATGGCAGTCCTTGAAATTAGAAGCAATAATTAATGCACAGTATCATGAAGACATCTTCAGTTCCATATATAATAAGTGCTAAGTTCTCTTTTGTTTCATTCTTGTTCTATAACTGTTAAGAGTGGTTTCAAATATGGTAAGCAGGGAGATCAGTCAGCTAATAACTGGTTCAGCCTTTCTTCCTTTGTTAATTAATGTTGGCTGCAGCTGGATTTAACACACTGAATGAAGTCAGAGCTTGAAGTACATATTTTGGGACTTCGCAAAGCAGCAAGCTGCAGCTGACAGCTGAGACCAAGAGTTTTGTAGTATCATAACCTTAACAAGGAGCTAAAAATCTAAAGATTGTAATGGCATTAAATGTGAGGTAGAGATTTACGTGTCCAAGGGGGAATAAAATAGCGATGGAAAAGCTTATCAAGCTGTACAGGTACTCCAGAAAACTTTTATCTTTAGTATCTTTCTCATCATGTCTTTTTCCTCTGTTTCGTCTTTTAACCTGTTCTTATCCTGATTCTTTGTCTTTTCCACACTGTATCAGTATTTCTCTACCTCATTTGCTCTTCTAACTACTTATTGCTGCCACACATACCAGATGTCAGACTGAGGTACAACCAATCATTTTTTTATGCAGATTTTTCTCTTTGAGTGAAGGAAAACATGGAACTTCTCACAAAAAGTAACAACTCATGTCTTCTTATTACTTACCAAAATTAAAAACTGATGCTGGGAATTCTGAATGAGCTCTAGAAAATCTGGTTTTAATACAGTAATCTTAATTTTTTGGCATAATAGTATTGCAATATCACTTATGAGAGACAAAAATAATAGCAATACTTAACAGAGTAAACACTTATTAGCCCTTTATTGTATTTATCCTATTTCTTCACTGTTAGCTAAGCTCCAAGCTTTTATTTCTCCTGAAAACTAAGCCTGACCCTAACACAGACTTTCTGTGCTACCCTTCCATGTTCAAGAGACCACAAAATATTTTGCAAGATACAATGGCAAGTAAGCAAAACAAAAAATATGTAATAATTTTTGAAGGTCGAACTCTCTTACTCTCTCCTGTTGGTATCAGAAAAATCATACCACTGTCACATTAGTGCTATGGGATGGGACGTGCTTTAGGGAGCTACATATTTACATTTTATTATCCAGAAAGCAGTGGAGAATTTCACTGTTGTGTATTCGCAGTAAGGTGCTCTATCAGAAATGGCTACTTCATTTTTACACTGAATTAATCCTGTTGACAAACATGACATGCTTTTGTTACTGTGTTATTGTTGATCATTGTAGATACACTGATTTATGACTGAGAGGGATTGCAAGAGTACTACATTTTCATTCTAAAGCCTGTCAAGAACTGCCTAAAATAAGTGGAGACATATCTCCCGGATAAATGCACTTTTGCCTGTATCTGAGGCTCCACATCACTGTAATATCTAGGCCTGAGATTTCGGAAATTAGTATAGGAGCTAGTGGGAACTAACACCACAGTACTGCTTTTTTGTAAAATTTTGGACTGTCTCTGACATTTGACCATAGACCTGCAGGACCTCTTGCAGGCCTGTAACCAGTCCATAGCTCTGACCAGGCTTTTCTGCAAGTTTTTACTTCCAGAAGTGAAAGTTCACCCATGTTTTATGTAGGAGTTTTCTCATTCACCCACACAGGCAAAAGTCTTACGTTGGTTTGTGGTGTTTCACATTTTGCAAGCTGCAATGTCTTATTCTGAGGTTGTGACAAAGGCAGCTTTTGTCCCTAGCTATTCCTTTAAAGAGGCCCTGCAAAGATCCTTCTCAATTGGATCCCCTCCTCTTCTTTCTTTACATATTTCTGTTGGCTCCTCTTTTCTAACACAGGTGATATCAACTGACTGGTCTTCATGTCTCATTGCTGTCTTAGCATCTCCACACCCTGAAACTCTTCCTCTCTCTTTCTTGAGTTTTGAGATTATCCACTTCTTCCAGTCACCAGTGGAAATGGGAGCTGTCAGCAGTGAAAGACTTACCTCTCCTTGCAGAGGAGAGGCCCCAGAGATGTTATAGCACTAGATCCATCTGTAGAGCAGCACAGAACTGGACAATTACTTGCTGGGAGAGACGTGTGGCTTAAAGAGAATCCAAAGATATGGGAGGGTTGCTGTAGGGACTGGTGACTGGTATCCACAGCAACATACCAGAGGAGTCCCCTGTTTTCTTTCTGACAGTGCACTGCACTAAACAGTTGGCCAGCTTGCTGCCACCTCTTTGCTCGAGGGGACAATGACACGGTGGTCCTACAACCCATGCGAGTGACACCTTATTGGAAGGATTTTGATTTCTTTATGCAGACAAGTTTCTGATTCCCAAGACACATGACTGCCTACAGCTCAGTCTCTCTCCAAGTGTGCATATCTCCCAGGCTTACTTTCTGTCTCAGTCAGGCATCAGGGCTAATGCTTAAAAGAAAAAACAAAACAAAACAAAACAAAAACAAAACCCCAAAAACACACAAAAAAAACCAAAACAAAAAAACCCGAAACAAACAAAAACTCAAACCAAAAAACAACAACAAAACAAAAAAGAAACACCCAAAATAAGCATGCCAGCCCCAAGGGAAGGCTATAGGAGAGTCTGCCAGGATGCAGGGTGGGGAATGTTCCCCAGCCCGGCACACGGGGCCGACTTCAATCCCAGCTGGTAGCCCTCGCACCCTTCCCGGTGCCGCTGCGGGGCTGCGCCGGTCCCCGCCACGCTCCCTCCGGGGCCGGACGAGCCGCCCGTCCCCATGTCGCCCCTCGGCCAAGCCATCCCTGACCCGCCGCACCAGGCGTGGGGCAGCAGGCACAAGGAGAGGTATTTTTTTTCTGTTTGTTTTTTTTGGGTTTTTGTCCCCTTCGTGGGGGGCTTAAAAATACCTCCGTGGTCGTCATCGGGCACCGTGCGGGAACGTGGCAGGCTTCGGCAGAGCAGAGGCGCTGTACATTTGACAATTCCATTAAAACTTTAGTAAAGTTAGTGCAGCCTCGACGGCATCTGAAGTACTAAACAAGAGACCCGTTTCAACCCCAGTCCTCACTGGAGGGGATACACTAGTATGTTTCTTATTTTTATTTTCCTTATAGCCTGTTAAATTGACTAATAAAGTCAACAGAGTTCTCTGTGTGGCTTCAAAAAACTCAGTAATTTTGTTAGAAAACGTTGAAATCCAACCCCAAAGTATTCAGCCCAAATATTTAGTTAAAGTAACCCTATGGGTTAATAAACTAAACAAAAGCAAACCATGCAAAACTGCAGCAATGAAAACCAGACTTAAATAAACGAAGGAAAGTTTATAAGAACCCTTTAACTGGAAAAAAACAGCGAAGGAAAACTGCATGAAAGTTTAATATGAAGCATGTGATACACAGGGGCTCATTTTACAGGTACGTGGCTTCACGTCGGATGATTGTTGTCCCCAGCAAAATTTCGAAAATTATTTTTCTACTAAGCTGCATTTCCTTCAAAACCTCACGGCAGCGGTTTCTGTTGCAGAAACGCTCGGCAGCTTTTGGCAGGTTAAGAGGTGCACTTCTCCATGCTGCAGGTCTCTTTCACTGCCCACGCTTCAACACGTTGCTAATTTTGGTGTCTGACTTGTTTAGTTATTTCAGCTCCAGTAATGTGGTTGCAAAATATTTACCTTTCACATAAGAATCTGGATTATTTTGTTTAGAGACCGATGCGCTCTTCAAAATGTTTGTTTATGAGGAAGTACTTTGAAAAAGGGCAAAACAAAAGATCCCTCTTCTCAACCACCTCACTTAAATCAGTTACTAATAGCTGAGCCCCGGTTTGCTATAGAGATCGAGTAAGCCTGGAAAAAAAAAAGTTTTTTTTTTTAAAGGAGATTTAAAACAAGCGGTTTAAAATATATATGCTAAATTATCTCAAACTGCCGTCAGCATGTTGGCAGTTTGGTAATAATTATAACCATCGCTGTTCTGCACTTTAGATCATCACTAAAGAAACCTTCACGACAATTGGGTTTTTTTTTTTATCAAATAAAGGGCATGGGATTGGTGACATGTTTTTCTCTATGGAATAAAGGGTTTCCAAAATTATTTTGTTTCACATTATATCCCCAAAGAAGCAGCCGTGGAAAAGACCGCTGGAAAAACAAGCCTCAAAATAACAAGAGATCGTTTAAACTTCGTTGCTTTTCATTTTCAAGAAAAGCTGAATAAACAGCGTTGGACCCGCCTGAGACAGCAGAAAGCAGGCTTGAAATGAAAGAGACATGCAAAGGGAAAAGAGGAGAGGTTTTTTATTTTCTTCCCTTTTCGAGTACTTAACTTTCTCCTTTACAAAAAATAAAGAACTGCGTGTAGCCTAGGGAGCACTTTATTTATCATGTACAGAAGAAACAAGTCAAATTTAAAATTAACCTTCAGCGTGCTGGGAATAGATCGGACCAAATGTTGGGGGAATTCCTTTATTTGCCTCTTCTGATATTTTTGTCCAATTTCGCTGCTTTACCATCACCCGTTGTACTACCAAAGAAGGGAACGGTCCCTTTCGGTGACAAGCCCCGATGAAATGATTTTCTTTAAAAAGAAAGAGAAGAGAAAGATGGACTAAGGAACTTGGGGCAACAAAGCTTTACAAGGAGAGAAGAAAGACTCGGGTAAAATACGACACATTTATCTATCAATTGCTAGACAAGACAAAGAAGGCTTAACAACAGTTTGAAAAGAGTGGCCTGTGAATGGTTACTATTCAATTTGTATTTTATTCCCCGCTGGTCATGGAATTGAGATCAGAAGAAAAAGTGAAAACACATGGCTGAGGTCAGTAGGATCAGAGAACCACCACATACAGCAAAGGGAAGGAAAAGCAATGGGAACTTGTGTGAAGAAATGGATTATATAAACAGAGCTTACCATCGCCTGCACCCCATTATCCTATAATTTACACTGCATGGGAGCATAGAAATATATTAAACTAGTGATAGGTTTCACCGTTGCTTTATGCCAATCAATTCCATTATATACTTTCAGACATGTTTAGAATTCTTGGACTAATGTGTTTATTTTAAATATCACAGGGAAATTATGACATCATCAGCAAATAATGCTGGGGAAGGTTGCCTTCCTTTTGAAGTATGCTGCAGTGAAACATGATTTTAATTACATAATCACTTTGAAACCGTAATTATATAATAAACGAGGGGGATTAAGCGGGAAGTATATAGTACATTAAAAATTGCTTAGGTCCTGGAAAAACAAACAGAACACACAGTGAGAAATGTTCGGTCACGAAGATCTCTTGCTAAGTTCGGTCTATCGCGTTCGTTCTCGTTTCGTCCGAGGCGACAAAAAAATGTCCCCTCCGACAGCCGCCGCCGTTCTCTTCCCGTCTTT
>VWZF01003408.1:111508-143369 GCA_013396755.1 Sclerurus mexicanus | reverse complement strand
CGCCGCCGGCGGCTTTGCCTGGCGAGACCGCGGCGCTTGAGCCAGCCGTCACCGGGGAGGGGCCGCCGCCGTCCCGTCCGTCCTCCGCCACACAGGAGAGCCAGGCGGGGACCGTTCTGTTTTTTAGGAGGGGAATTAGTCGCCCTCCCTTCGCCCGGCGGGTTCCGCACTGGCGGGCGGCGAGGCGGGGGCTCCTCCGCCCCCTGGTCGCCCCGCGGCCGGGAGCACCGCTCGGGGCTCTAAGCCGAGCCCACCCTGGGACTGGATTTTGCATCCGCAGGCAGTGCCCGGTGGCCCAAGGCGCCGGCCTAGCCCCAGTCCCCGAGCCAGGGCGAGTCCTTGGGGCCCCCTTGGAGCTGCGCCGACGGCCGCGGGCTGCGGTGCCCCGCTGCGCTCCGTCCTCCGGAGAGACGGGGGAGAGGAGGAGGTGTTGTTTCGCTTTTTGGTTTGGTTGTTGGGGGGGGCTTGTTTCGGTTTTGTTTGGTTTGCTTGTTTCTTTGGGTTGTGTTTTTTCTTTCTTTTGGGTTTTTTTTAAGGGCTAGACTGGAGCGAGGAGGGGAGGACCCCTTCCTGTTCTCCGTGTGTTCCCTCGGGGCTGCCATCGCCTTTGCACTCTGTCCCCTCCGGCATGGGAGACATGTCTGCCAGCCTTCATCTGCCCTCTACCCTTCCCCGACCAAACCAGGCACCGGTGCTGCCAGGGGCAGAGTGGCTGGCCCTGGGACCCCACCGAGAGCGCAGGAAGCCCCAGCAGGAGAGAGGGACCATGTCCACACAGTGGATGCCCACACATTGCCCAGAGGACAAAGCTTTGGGGGCAGTGGATGGATCCTTGGACCAGAATGAAATTCAGACCCAGATAACCCAGTGCAGGAGTCCCTGCTTGCAGCACCAGAAGTGGCATTTCCCCCCTAGTTTCCAGTGTTTTATTGGGAATCAGCTTGGCTTTCTGGAAACATCAAATTCAGCCCTTGCTATGCTGTCAGTGAGCTGCTCTCAACACTTACACCATGGGTTGTTCACATCAGGGGCATGTCTGGTCTTCGGATCTGCACTGTGTGTTTTCTAACCATCAGGACACCTTATTTTCTGGGAGAGGAAGAGGAAACACAGCAACACAGTTGCCCTGCACTGTAGCAATGTCTTGAACCTTTCCATAGGCCTTCATGCTGGACTGAAGAGCTGAACCTGAAGATGTTCTTCATCTAGGTGTGCTTCTAGCAAATCCACTGCTCAGAGGAGACCCCTGCAAGTGCAGACAGGTCTTGTAAGGAGCTGCCATGTGGAGAAGCAAGCACAGGCATTCTGTTTGGTGCAGCTTGACCTGGTCCCTGCCTGAAGGGAACAAAATCGACTGGCACCCAGGAACCAGGCAGCTCCATGCTTTAGTCCAGAGAGTCTCATGATCCTTCATCTCCAGCCAATCTAGCAGACGTTTATTTTTTCCCTGAAGTCCAGAGTCACTCTTTCAGGGAGCTGCGACTGCAACACACACCTGTATGGACGGCCTGGAAAGCTGAAGATAGGGAGAGTGTTTGATGATGACATGGAAAGCCAAACTGTGTATGGGAGCCTCATCAGGTGGCTCCGGACCTGGGCAGACCAGCTAGATCCCCACAGTTCCCTGGGGAACAGCCTCAAACCAGTGCATTATCTCCAGAAAGGCAGCTTACATGCACATGCAAATGCTAACCACATACCCAAGAGGCTGTCCCAAAGAGAGTAATTTTTCCAGATGCTAGCTGTGTGGTCATGGATTCTCAGGAATATAATTTTTGCATATGAAAACATTTATTTTTTTCTCCAGATGTCATGGTAATTAAGGCAGAAGGATGCACTCTGTTAAATGTGTGAGAGGGATCGTGGTGCCTCACAAGTCTACAGGAGTCTCTGGAAGACCAAGTACCAGATGGCAGGGATGAGGCTCTGATGGGGGCACGTGGGTGTATAAAACAGCCGTAGAAAAAGTCTTATGAGAAGCTATTGCAAGAGAGAAACTCATCACAAAGAGAGGGAGAGAAGACAGCAGGGACAGGTTTGTGGTGGAGGAAGGAGGCTCCAAAGTTGTCTAATCAGTGTTCTGCACTAGCCAAAGCATAAGTGCAACATGGGTGTTTTGGTCTGAAATTAATCTGCTTTCTGTGCTCATCATGGTGTAATGCCAGCTGTGGCATTGCCAGAAGTCCTGGTCTCCTAATCTTGTGGGGGAGAGCTAAAGAAGAACAGAGAAGAGTGTGGAATATCTGCCAGAAACAAAATAGTCTTGAGTCTGAAGACTCAGTCAGTGGCAGCTGTAAACCAGAGGCAGCAACGGGAAGGAAACAGGAAGATGTCAGGACCTAAGGGCAACAAAGTTATAAGAGGGCTTGAAAAACCCAGAAGTCTGTTTTCCACTGTGCAGTTGTGGAACTTTTTAGGAATGAAGCCCTCAGAGTCCGTAAGTGTAAATGAGTTAAAACACAAAGGGGTAAATTCATGCTTAGTTCACAGTAGAACAGCCTGTGGGGTTTGTCCCTGCAGTAACTTCCTAAAACACAGGTTGTTGGAGGCTAAGGGGTTGCAGGGCATGACTCTCAGCTCAATTGGCTCTTGTGCTTTTTCTTCTCCCATTCTGGCGCATTTTACCCTCTGTATAAATCAGATTGTTTTGGAAGATCTCAATAATGGTATAAGAATTCATACTTAAATAGCTTATTCATCCAAGCACCTCAGAGCCCTGTGCTGACATGATTAGGTCTGCAAAATAGCCTTGGACTGATGCAGCAGTTTGCTTCATATTTAGTAAAATCTGTGTGTACATTTGGATCAACAGATGGAAAGACATGACAAAATCATTTAAATAGTTTCCCCAGTGGAAGTTCTTCCCTAAACACAGTGTGTTGCACAAATTTCACCGGCAATTTGAAAGGCAAAGGAAACTGAGATGAGAACCACACTGAAAAACTCTTAGGGTATGAGATAATTAAATACAACTTACTGATATAATTAAATACAACTTACTGGGCTGGATATTCTTGGTTTGATTGAGCATAGGTTTATATCAGACTTCTTTAAATTTAATAGGAATTTTTTAGTTTGCAGTGAAATTACCTATTCTGAGATTACATGTCTTTCCACTATTTTTTATTTAATGTGAGGAAAAAAGTGCTGTTGCTTGAGCAAGTATCTAGCAAAAGTGCGATAGAAATATTTGGTGTTTTCTACCCTCTCTAAGGGCTCTTCTTACCTGCCAAGCCTCAATCTTTTTTGTCTGGACTGTGTGTCAGACACAGCCTGTGCCTATCCTGGATTTGTCTGGGATAGAGTTAATTTAGTAGCTGCTATAGTGCTGTGTTTTGAATTTAGTATGAGAATAATGTTGATAACACACTGATATTTTAGTTGTTGCTGAGCCGTGCTTACCCCAAGTCAACTTCTGTTTCCTATGCTCTGCAAGTGAGAATGTGCATGAGAAGATGGGAGGAAGTATGGCTAGGGCAGGTGACCTGCAACTGGTCAAAGAGATATTACATACCACAGAAATACCTCATGCCCAGAATATAAAGTGGGTGGAATTCCGTGGAGAGAAATCACTGCTCAGGAGCAGATTGGGTATCAGTGGGTGGATAGTGAGCAGTTGTACTGTGGATCGCTTGTTTCTTTTTGGTTCTGTTTCTCTCTCTTATTGATTACCATTAGTAGTACTACTATGTTGATATTATTGTTATTGTTTTATTTTTGTTTCAGTTATTGTACTGTTTTCATCTCAGCCCATGAGATTGTTGTGGTTTAAGCCCAGCTGAAGATGAAATACCACACAAACACTTGCTCAACCCTCCCCTCTCCCCTCACCACTCTTGTGGAATGGGAAGAAGAATCAAAGCAAAACTTGTAGGTTGAGATAAGAACAGTTCAATAACTGAAATTAAAGTAAAATACAGTAGATAATGGTAAATTGTAATAATAATAATAGAAAAATAAGTAATGCACAGTAAAATTTCTCACCGCCTGCTGACCCCCTGCCTGAACTCAGATCAGCATTCCCTTGGTCATTTCAGGTCACCTATCCAGGCTATGCTTCCTCCCAGTACCTCCTTGCTGGCAGAGCATGAGACAAGAAAAAAAATCCTTGAATTAGAATAAACAAAACTTAGCAAAAAACCAAAACATCAGTATATTATCAACACCATTCTCATTCTGAATCCAAAGCACAGCATTGTAACAGCCACTGAGAAGAAATTAACTCTACCCTAGCTAAAACTAGGAGAGAGGTTTACCTCTTCTTTCTGATTCTCCTCCCCACTGGGGAGAGAGGGAAGGTAGGGGGAAATGGGTGAGCAGCTTGTGTGGTATTTCTTTGCCAGATGGGGTTAATCCATGAGAGTGCCCAGAGCTCTTTCTCTGACAGGTATAAGATGTCTGTCTCTGAGAGAAGACACATCTCCAACACACTGATGGTAATGCATTGGCTGTCTTGCATTCGTAATACATGGGTAGTGGAACGGAGGCTCAGTGTGGCCCTGAACACCCATGATCATTCTCTGAGAACCAAGAGGCAGGTTCCAGTCAGTGTCAGTACAAGGATGTTTTTCACATAAACCTTGGCAGAATCACAGAGAAGAGGACCTGGGCAGAAATTTCAGGTGTCCTTGCTTGAAAAACCAAAATGTTGCATAGTGCACCTCTTGCAGTTGATGGAAGGACCTTAGTACATTTACGGACTCTGAGATCTACTGTCAGATTTGCAGAGTAATGGAAATGAAGGAGGACAGATAGAAGTTTAGGCAGCAATAATGGAGCACTGCCATATCACTGATTTTCTCAAGTGCAGTCTAGCAATGAGAGATTGCAAGTTGCTGAGCTTGAGGGAAGAGCAGGTCAAGTAAATGCAATGACTATTCCTTCTACTGTTCATGTTTGAGTTAATGAAAGCTACTGTTTCAAGACTGTTGATCAATGTAAAACAATCAGCTAGACCACAAATGAGGAAGGAAAGAGCTAGGAAACATTTTTTCCTTCTCAAAAGACAGCATATATAAAATATCTTCTTGATAGTCACAGATATCCATTAATTCATGAAAAACTGCTTGACAGGTTTCACAAAGCACAGGCAAACAAGTCTGTAACTTCATCAGTGTGTCAAGAAATAAATCCTACCAGAAGAGCATTGGTTCCTTTTCACTACTGGTATTCTACCAGAGATAAGCCTATTCATTCTTAAGGTCTTTTGGATAGAAGAAAACAGAAAACAACAACTGAGAGTCTGTGTTTGTCTAAATAGAAATTATCCAGATGTAAGCTAGGGTCTGGAATCAATACTAGGTCTTATGTAGATATTTGTATTCTGATGTACTTCTTTTCACCTTATAGTGTGTAGGAAATTATTTGAGAAAAACTGGAAGAGCCATTTTGCTCTGCCATGAAGACATATGCACATGAAGGATTTTCTGGAGTTTTTGCTTGAGTAGTGCCACTGGAAACGTGCATCCTTTGCAGATGAGACTTACAAACTGTCTTACAGATGGAGAAAGGAAGGGGATTGTGTTTCGACTGAAACTATATCCTCCTCAAAGTCCAGACACATACTTACTTGTTTGTCAGTGTCCAGACAAAACTGACAATGAAAATGGCCATGGATATTTCCCTTTAGTAGAGAAACCTAATTTTATCTGAGCTTAAGGTATTTAACTAAGAATTGTTCCACTGCTCATAAGACTGGAACAGGATGAAACTGTGCCTGAACATGGTTGAAGTAATTATCCATGAGAGAAATACATTTTGTGAGGCCTAGACATCTTTTAGGGAGAGAATTGTAAATTATATCCAGACATCAGTTTTTCTCCTTCAGGGGGTCTCAGTGGATCTGGAATTCTGTATGGCTCAAAGCCTTATCTATGAAGTGTGTTCATTTCCAACAGCATTGAACAAATTATAAATAGCATGCATGCTAGGAAGTTTTTAGTATATGGAAGCACAAGGTTTTTGCAGAGAGAACATGGTGCTCCTTGCTGGAATGTTCCTCTTGCTCTGGTCAACACAAAATCCAGAGGAGGATGTGAACATAAGGATGTGCACCATTAATTATTAGCACCTTCCACATACAGTTTTTTACCTTTTTTGGTTTTGTGATACCAAAAAAACCTTTCACTGGAGCAGCTGATAAGTGAACCCCACACATAGTCTTGCATCCTGCTCAAGTACCTTTCTTAGTCACCATTCACGAGTGTTTTAAAATAGCATAGAAATCTATAGGTCTGTAGACCACAAACTCATCAAGAAAATTAATGGGTTGCTTCAAACCTGTTACCAAAATTCCAGATGAAATCACAAAGCACATTTAACTGGACAATAGAGATCATGCTAGATCATCCCTTTTAGATTTCTCTTTATAGGAACATGTGATTCTAGAGGAATAAACCTTGTGTATAAGGGAGGGCCGTTTGCCTTTCAAACCTTCTCAGAGGAACTGTGTTCTCTTATCATAATCTGAAGACAGGTTTCTCACTATTTCCCAGCTGAATCTCTTTGAGACTGTTTCTGTATCCTCCTTCCTGCTGCTGGCTGGCCAGGGCCCTCAGCCAGTTAGACCAAGACCAATCCCATCATTCGAGCATTATTTAATTCCAGTTATCTCTGCAATGGTTCTTTCATGTGATGTGGTTGAAATCAGACCAGTGAAGACAAAAATACTGAATCCTTGTGGTGTGTTAACTGCATCGCTATTTTCCCCACAGCCCCAAACCTATTGACCTAGAAGCATTTGAGAGAGAAATATGCCAACCTCCCTGCAAACTTTGTTGTGACTTCCTTTTCTACTGCTCACTGAAAGCAATTGTGCTTGTGTGGTGCTTGAACAGGACAATCTGGCCTAAGTACACGTGATGACTTTTTGAAGCTTCGGAAACCAAACTCTTAAGTAGTATCTGGACCAACTGACCTGATCCGTGCTGGTTCTGAGAACATAATGAAAACCTTCTCAGGCTGCTGTCCTGAATCTGTACAATCACTAGTTCTGCCTTGGATTGAGAAGACCTCCCTGGAAGGTCAGGCGAGGTTATGCAGAAGTATCACCTCCATCTCTCAGAGGGAGACAATCCAACATGTTGCACTTGAAGCAGATCATGTTGTTGGTATCTTACAGATAAATAGCACTTACTGCACCAATATCACACAGCAGGGCAAAATCATAATAGAGGACACACAGTGAAAACAAATGTATTTAAACATAACCACATGTCCTATGATTTCACAGAACTAAGTCTTCAAAGTAATAATATTATTTGTGAAACACCTCCCTTGGCAAATTTTGCTGGGCCGTGCAAATACTGCAATAAAAATGTCATTTGGAATGTTATGTAAAATCATTCCAGTAAAACTCCAAATGAGAAAAGCAAATAAAGAAGCCTGAGATGCAGAAAATGAGGCTGGATACCAGTGAAACACACCAAATCAAAAGGGACCCGCATAGAAAATAATATGGGGAAGGAAAAGGTATATAGGTGCCTAAAAGAATAGTGGGGAAACAGAGAAGAAGTAGGGAAGTGGTGACGATTGCTAGCAGTTTCAAGCAGGAAGACAGGCTGTTAAATATGATCCTACCACCATAAGAGAGACAGTCTGTATTAAGAAATAAACAGGGAATCTGGCAGTGGCAAGGCTCACATCCTCAAGTATACTAGCCCAGATGATCTGCCTCAAGCCTGTGCTCTGCCAGGTCTGTGTTTGAGTCTGTCTGTCTTCTTCCTTTGAGCTGCCACTTGCCTGAGCATCTGGAACAACATAGGGTTCAGGGGTTCTCCCTCCCCATGTGCAGGACAGAGAACAGATTTTGGCAAAATCGGTCATGGTCACAGGTGACCCATGGAGAGCTTGCTGGTGAGCCGCAGGACCTACTTGTTGAATAGTGCTAACTGTAGCTTTCCTTCCAGCTGCCAGTCATATGGAAAAAGGCAGCTATACAAAATACTCGTCTAATTCCTACACGCACTGACAAGGCAGACAATTGGTTTAATTTTTTTGTAGAGCTTACAAGAACCCAAGTGCTATAGATCTAGGGCAACTCTGCCTAGTGAAATATATTCACTCTCAGCACTGGACTCTTGTCTGGCACCAGACACTGATTTCATCAGGGACTCTGGGTTTCTCAATATCTCAAATGCTTTCAAAAACAGGCCCTTCCACCAAATCCAGTCAGATTTTTTCTGTAGAATGCTGAAATTGAGAGGTCAGAAGTGATTCTAGCTGTGTGTGGGAAAATGTAAGGGGAACAAGAGTCCTTGCAACAGCTCTGTCCCATTTACCCCACACCTTCAGAAGAGAGTATGGTCTCTGAGTGACTTTCTTTTGACCGGACCTAGCTACCAGGATTTTCTATGGCAACTAATAATTGCAAACTTTTTCGTATTTCCAAGGAAATTTTTTTTTTATCTGTTCAGACATCTACCAATGTGACGTTTTAGTGACCTACAAATGATACTGATTCTGGAAAGAGGACTCTTTCTTACCAGTTTACTCATCATCCTTGTTTCTGCCATGGGGGATGCCAAAGGGCTTTAAAATTCTGGTGCTATAAAATGATAAATAAGTTGTTGGTGGTCCTAAAATAATGCATCCACCCCTTAAAATTTGTGAACTAAGAAATGAAAGAAAAGGTTTCTAGGTAGACATGCATAGATTTTTGTGCCATACAGTTGTTGATATAGATTGTTATATGCGTGCAGGGTTCTTAATCTTTGTTTTCATGCCCTGCCACTTAGAAAACATCCACAACAGCAACAGGTCAGCTGAGGTGTTCAGGCTAGTGATGGGTAGATATAAAAGTGGATGGCTTTATGATTGGGTTTCATCAGTGCAAAGCTGCTGCTTTTTCTTTGGAATTTACCACTGATTTAAAAGTATCAAGATCGTTTAAAGTTAGGTCATACATGTAATGGGTTCACTTGTAAAGCAGACTAAGTCACTGCACTCATGGGAAGGAAAGGAAGAGAGCAGTGTAAAAACTAGTGTGTGATTGTGAGTTGGACAAATGAATGGATTAAAAAAAAGAAGGAGAGGAACTTGGAAAAAGCTCTTCTTGAGAAACAGTGATTGAGTCATGAAATCCCACACAGCAGAATCGCTGTGAATGTCTTAGAAAATGTGCATCTCTGTTCTTCTAATAACACAGCCTACACTAAAGGATGACAACCTGATGTTATATTTGCTGTGCTAGGTTTGCAATTGGTCTTTTGCCTCATTTATCACAGAAGTTGTAAGGCATGCAAGCAATAAGGCAGAAGAGTTAAATGGTCTCAAGGTTAAGGTAGTTGAAAAACTCTTGTAGCATTAGTATTCGTCTCTGTCCTCCCAGAATTTCTCTATTATTTATACTAGTCAAGTCACTTGAATGAAGTGATACGAACTCATGGTTTGTACAGCAAGCCAGAAGCAGAGACCTAGCTCACAGAAATGAGAGCAGGATTCAAAGCAAAGAATAGGACTAAAGGAAGCCTGTATGTCCAGAGGGAGCCTCTCACACAGACAGGATTTTGACATCAGACAGCTGGCTCTATGGCTCTGTTTGAGTCAGGGTCTGCTTCCTGTCAGCACAGCAGTCAGTGCCTGCTGCCTGCAGGGTGAGGCATCCCAGCCAGGCAGTCACTTGTTTCCACTGCAGCATTAGGTTCCCCTACCCAGGCACATGTGTGAACCTGGGTATGACCCCATGGCAGGTTGGGTCAGTCTGACACAATTTCTGTGCCTGTACCTGGAACAGAGGAAAAAGAACTATGTGTTAAGAGCAGAAGAGTACAAGAAATCCAAAGAAGTAAGGAAGTCAGAACTAAGCAAACAAGCAATCATTTATAGGCCACAAAATAAGTGCTAAGCTGCCAAACCAAAGAGGCCCTTCAGAGTTGCCTAACAGGAAAACCAGCAAGGAAAACAACGTATATTACTGCCACAAAATGCCTTAGAGCTAGAAAAAAGAAGTCAGAAATCCCTCAATGATTAAAAAGCCACAGAAACACCAAGAAAAAATAGCTAGAACACTTTTCAAATAGCCAAAAGTGAGAAGAGATGTAATTATACAGAACTATGCTTATGGTACTCTATAAGACCTAAACCATAAGAAACCACTGCTTTTTTTTCCTGTTTCTCCCGCATCTTGCCACACAGTTAAGCTGCTGATTCGTCTTAGGGAAAGGAATGCCATTTCACAGTTTTACTTGTAATAGAATCATAGAACATGCTGAGTTGGAAGGGACCTATCAGGGTCATTGAGTCCAATCCAGGCCCTATACAGGACACTCCAAGAATCATACCATGTGCCTGAATGCACTGTCCAAATGCTTTTTGAATTCTGGCATGTTCGGTGTTGTGACCACTTCCCTGGGGAGCCTGTTCCAGTGCCCAACTGCCCTCTGATTTAAAAACTTTTTTTTGATATCCAAACTAAACTTCCCCTGACACAGCTTCTTGCTGGTTCTTTGAGTCCTGTCACTGGTCATAAGAGTGATGAGATTGGTACTTGCCCCTCCACTTCCCTTCATAAGGATGTTGAAGACTATGATGAGGTCTCCCCTCATCTTCTCCAGGCTGTACAAACCACGTGACTTCAGCCAGTACTCATAAGCTTCCTTTCCAGACCCTTCACCTTCCTTATGGCCTTTCTTTGGATGCTTTCTAACAGCCTACAGTCTTTCTTGTATTCTGGCACCCAAAACTGCCCACAATATTCAAGGTGAGGCCACACCAGTGCAGAGCAGAACAGGACAATCCCCTCCCTCGCCCGGCTGGCGATGCTTTGCCTGATGCCCCCCCAGGACAGGGTTGGCCCTCCTGACTGCCAAGGCACTGCTAGCTCTTGTTCAACTTGCCATCAACCAGAATCCCCAGGTCATTTCCTGGAGTGCTGCTTTCCAGCCTCTCATTCTCCATGTATCCAGGCTTGCCCCATCTCAGGTGTGGAATCCAGCACTTTCCCTTGTTAAACGCCATACAGCTGGTGATTGCCCATCTCTCTAAAGTGTTGAGGTCTCTTTGCAGGGCCTCTCTGCCCTCAAGGGAGTTGACAGCTCCTCCCAATTTACTGTCATCAGCAAACTTAGTACTCCTCTGTGTCCTACATATAGGTTGTTAATGAAGATGTTGACTAGAACTGGGCTGAAGATGGGGTCCTGTGGAACCCCACTAGCTACTGAATGCCAGCTTGAAGTTACTCCATTCAATATAAACCTTTGTGCCGACCTGTGAGCCAGGTGCTCACCCATCACGTAACATGGTTATCCAGGTGCATGCTGAACATTTTGTCCAGAAGAATACTGTGAAAGACTATATCAAATGCTACTCCTGTCCTTCTTTCATCTGTCCCTCTGTTCTATGCTTTTACCTTCCTGGATGTTGAATCCCATGGTTCAGCTAATGTTTAATCTTTTCTTTCTGAGAAAATGCAGAGAAAAAATAGTGGAGGATATTGTAATAAATGGCTCAGCTGTAGAATACAAACAATTCAGTGAAACACAAGAGAGGGGTGCAAGGATTACAGACGAGGTGCATCTAGTGAGGAGGAGTACACAACATGGCTTCAAGTAAATACTGTGAGATGTTTTTATCCTGTGATGTTTGAAATTGTAGCAATCGCAGATTGATAGAAGTCAAGAAATTTGAGCACATCTGCTAATCCATCAGCACATTTCATTGAGGATTTTTAGTGATGGGTTACATCAGTAAATTTAGTTGTTCAACCTTTGTCAATGATTTTTAGGGGTATTTTTAGGAACTAGACATCCCTGATGTTGTGCAAACCACAACTTTCCTTTCCCTTTACTTTCATTACAATGCTTGATTCAATCACCAATGCATCCCTCTCTTTTGTCCCTCAGCAATACCACAGCACTAACCATAGCAGTAATAATAACAATAATAGTAATATTAAATAGTGTTGTGGACTTAATGGAGCATTTGATAATTTAAATCATAAAGTGTTTTGCATTAATTTTTCACAATAAACAGAAATAGACTATTGTAAGTATGTTGTGCTCCAGGGGCAAAGGGGAGAGATGCATTGGGGGTCACAGAGGAGCAGAGTGGGCAAAGCACTTCTGCTGCACATAAGGACACCCTCAGCATCACTTACAAGTAGGGTACAAGGTCCAGTTGCCAGGTTCCATTTGCTGTATATTGAGTTTGAATCATGTCATGAAATTTGTAATCAGCAGACTGCCCAGATCCTACAATCACTCTGGTTTGAATGTCAAGGTCAGGTTGACAGGGGAAGTAAATAGACAGCATCTGAGATCTGCAAAAATAAGAAACTTTCTTTGGTGTCAGGGCAGTAGTTCTTTTACATTTTAGTCCTTTGTCACCCAGAAATGGGAAACAATATTCACTTCTTCTCTGAGATATTGTCTGGAACACACAAACACTTTCTTGACATCTGTATTTTCAAATATAATAGATTTTTAGCTTGTCTATTCTTTAAGCCAGTGAAAAGATAACTCTTTGTCCATGAAGTTTGTAAGAGTTCAACAGTGACAGAAGAAGGCACTGAAGATCCTTCACAGGAGTTTGTTCTGGTATAGAATTGCAATTTTAATTTGAAAACTATTATTTACCAGAGTTTAATCCGTGTGAAATTAGACACACATACTTGGTGAAATAAACCATTAGTTCTTACACGATTGGCAAGTAGAAGCTTTGAAAATTTATTTACCAGTGAGACAGCAGTCTACTTTCTCTCTGCGCAGCCATTGACAAGGAAATGCTTCCTAACTAAAACCACCTGTGTGGATGGCCACTTCTCTCTCCAGCAAGTGCCATTTTTTATGTCAAGGTGTTTGCTAACAAGCTTATGCTTGTTCTCTGCAGAAGGGCAGTTTCTGCAAACAGTGGTGCCATTTTTTTTTTTTTTTAAGAAATGCTCTTAAAAACACTGCTGTGTCAGTATTGTTAGGACACTGATCCTTTCTTTATATTACGAACTCTGGTCAAATCAGAGAACCATCTGTCAAATCTGGTGTAGTATGGTATAGGTCATAGTATCAGCTCTTCTCCCACAATGCTAAGGCAATTAAGAGAATTCAACTTTCTCACATATTTCACTTGCACTAATGCATTAGAATGAATTGTACAATGCTAAATTATTATTTTCCCTTTGGTTTAGGCCAGCTTTCTTTTGTTTTTCCCTAGATATTATGTCTATTATATGTCTTTAGCCTTTGCTAAAGCAATGAAACTGCTTCTGAAATCTTATATTATTATTATATGAGTGCCAAAAATAGGACTAACTGACAATATAAACCTCAGTGAAAAGCATGTTGTAAAACAAAGTTGTTTTCATGTACCTAATAGAGAGTATTACGCATCTTAAAAAAGTAAACATTTGGATGACTATTTGAGAACATATTAATTACTGCCATACAGACAACCCTACACTTCTTCCAGCTGTTGGACATTTAAATTGTACTTTTTCATCATATTCTATTTATTTTTGTAATTTTTTGTAAGTATGACAGGTATGATCATATCAGTTTAGGAAAGTAAACCAGGGTTCCCTATATCTGAAATTTGTTGGGGACCTTGAAGAAAATAATTAGACCAAGACTGTCTCAAATGTGGATGGCAAAAGTTGGGCAGCTGCATTTCTATCTCAGTGTTTGGCTAAAGAGGAGATTGGTTTTCCTGTCTTATCTGCCTATCCATTTGATATGGATCTGGCTTTTGTTGTGAATCCCATCCCTTTTGCTATATCAATACCTTGTCCCAAAGCCAACAGGACTTTAAAGTCCATTAGGTTTACAAACCTCATCTGTGTGTTTGTGTAGATGGAATATTGCTGGATTCAACATGAACTTTGAAAAGGCCAGTGTTGATTTACTGGTGTTTATTTATTGACTGCTTGATGGTTTCTCAGCAGCAGTTGTCAAACAACATGTTGGATACTTTTCCTAGTCAGAGCTACTTTTTGTACAGCAATTCACTGGACTTTGTATGCATAGATCTAGGACTGAGACACTCAACAAGATTCCTCACATGTAATAAGGCTCAAATAATTATTAAAAATAGACCTTCTGACTTCATGAGAAAAATATTACAACCTAGTGAAATTCAGCTAAGCTGCAATGGACTTGACATAATCTTCATATCTGTTTTTTCTATCAAATAATGTGGCCTAGCAAGACTTGAAATGTGATGACACTGATAATTTGACATGATTTTGCAGTCAGATATTCACCACTTAATGGAAAAGGAAGTATCCTTTTCTTTAGCATGGGGTGTCAGATCCTCAGGACTAACCTGGTGATGGAATGAGAACCACAGTGGCTCTGTGACTCCTTTGTCCTCAGGCCATCAGGCATCTCTCTAATTTCACAGCAGTGCAGAGCAAATTTAGCAAGTCAGGCAACCTAGTTCAGCTAAATACAGTCCACATTAGTCACTGGAAATACTCTCTGTGCTCCAATTATCTTCAGTCTTCTTAACTGTTCTTCTTAAGAAATTCTGAGTCCTTCAGGATTTGCTTCAGCATAAAACTCTGTAAATAATTACATGTGTTGATTACAATAAAAAATTTTGAGTTGTGCCATAAGTACTTATCCTTCCGTGGTTTTACTGAGAAAGATATGCTATTCTTAGGTAGGGCTGTACAATCAATATGTGAAGAAATAAGTGACATATAAGTGACATTTTACAGCTTTTCAATCACTAACACTGGTTTGTTCGTTCCTATCTTACAGACAGAATTTCTATATCAAAGACAAATCCCAGTGTCCTGAGCAAAATTCTCACCAATTGCATGGCTGTAATAGAAATGAGGCATTACCAGATTTTTCAGATTAAGTTTCCTGGTTGCTCTTTTAATGTGCTTATCAGTCAGTCTACATGCTGAACCAGAAGATATTTGAAGTGGCATCTGATAAACAACTTTCTTCCTTGCAAGGAGTTGAGAATGTCTTCTCCCAGCATAGGGTATGTCTTGTTAAAGAACCACAGAGGGGAGATTTGAGGACATTTTTTGCCTTTCTCCCTTTCAGCATGTCGTAAAAGGTTTCAGGAAAACAGGAACAGGCAGAAAAGGAAGTTTTTTGTTTCTTGGATGTAAAATTAGCTGAGAACAGAGAAGCAAGTGGTGGAAATCACCACAGAGGTTACATTTGCAAAGGAGAAATCATGTAGGTTTTAAGGAAAGTCTATAGGCTTCAAAGGCTCCACCAATATACCAAGACTTGCCAGTTCAACATTAAAAACTGATAAATCTTTTTTTATGAGTATATATCTGCAGATAAAATAATTTAATATGCTTAAAACACTGCTATCTGAAGCAACTTTGATTTGAGCTGGCCTTGCAACTGGGAAATAGTAAAGACTCATTAAAAATTTTACTATTTCTGACTGGTCCAAATTGTGTGCATATGTTTTTGTGTTTAGGATGATGATGATAAAGACAATGGGTTTTCTCAGCTGCTCCTCAGATCAGCTGCAGTTTCATGCAACATTAAGGACATAGAGCATATGCTGCCAGCTGGGTTAGCTTTCATGGATATTTGGTCTTACCTTCCTATCATTCATCCTTGCTTTTCAGGATTTGTTTTTGCAGCATGGTAACAGCCTAAGTAAAAAGGCTGATTTGGCCATGTGAGATCATATAATGATAACTTAAATCATTGTCTGCTAAAGAGATTGTGCGCCCAAAATCATAGAATTGTAGAATACCAGGTTGGAATGATACCTCGGGGATCATTTGGTCCAATTTTTCCTGGCAAAAGCACAGTCTCGACAAGATGGCCCCGCACCTTGTCTCGGTCAATCTTAAAAGTGTTCAGTTTTTCGAGAATCCATCACTTCTCTGGGGAGTTTATTGCAATGGCTGATTGTTCTTATTGTGAAAATTTTTTCTCTTTTGTCTAATCAGAACCTTCTGTTATGGGTTGACCTCAGCTGGATGCCAGGTGCCTGCCAAGCTGCTCTGTCACTCTCCTTCCCAGCTGGACAGGGGAGAGACAATAAGATGAGAAATTACTCAGGGGTTGAGATAAGGCAAAAGCAAAAAGTTTGAAGCAGAAGCAAAAGTTAGTGTGTGCACAAGCGAAGCGGGAAATAACAAGGCTTATTCTCTACTTCCCATCAGCAAGCAATGTTCAGCCACCTCCCAGGAAGCAGGGCTTCAGCACACATAGCGGTTTGTCAGCAGGCAGATGTTGTAAACAATGAATAGTCCCCCTTCCTCCTCCTTTCCTTAGCTTTTTTATCTCAGCTGACATCATATCATATGGAATATCCTTTTGGTTACTTTGGGTCAGCTGGCTTGTTGATGTCCCCTCCCAGGATCTTGCCCTCAGTGGGNCCAGGATCTTGCCCTCAGTGGGGGAATATGCTGTGCCAGCACTGCTCAGCAGTACACAAAACATTGGTGTGTTATCAACACCTTTCTAGCTACCAATGCAAAGAACAGCTCTGTGAGGGCTGCTGTGGAGAAATGAGCTCCATCTCAGTCAGACCCAGTACATCTCCGCAGGAGTAATTTTCAACCATTAGCCCTCTCTCCCGTGTGACTCCTGTTAAAATGGGAGTCTCCATGTTGTCTGTAGCCACCCTTCAAATACTGGAACATAGAACTAAGATCCGTTCTAACCCTTCTTTCTCCAGGCTGTAAAAATCCAGTTCCTTCAGCTGTTCCTCACATGACAGGTTTCCCACACCTTGGATTATCTTTGTGGCCCTTCTCTGGACCCTCCCCAGCCCATTCACAATTTATTTTTTTGTATAGGGAGGATCAAAACAGAACACAGTATTTCAGGTGTTGCCTGACAAACACTGAGTAGAGTGGGATCATGTTTGCTGATGCTGGGCTTAATGGCACCCAGCATCCTGTCACCTTTCTGTGCCATCGCAGCACACTGGTCCCTCATACTGAAGTTTGTCCACCAGGAGCCCAGAGCCCAGGTCCCTTTCAGCAGAGCTGCTCCCCAACTGCAAAGATCCAGCCTGTGCTGTATTCCTGGAGTATGATTTCCCAGGTGTTCAACAAAGAGCACCTTACACTCCTTTTTGAACTTTGTGAGGTCCTCATTAACCCACTCTTCCAGCCTATCCAGGTCTTCCTGCAGGGTGTGCCTCCCAAAGTGTCCACTTCCTCTCGCAGTTTGTTATCTTTGGCAAACTTCATCAAGTTACACTTGATCCCATCTTCCAGATCGCTTATGAAGATACTAAACAGCATTGGGCTCATACCTATCCTTGGGGGACCCCATCTGTGACAGGTTGCCAGTTTGCAAAGGAACTATTTGCCATCACCCCTGGGTGCTACCTGCCAGCCTGTTGCTGACACATCACACTGACCACTTGTCCAGACCATAACACAACAGTTTCTTTAGGAGGAGGCTATGACAAACTGTATCAACAGCCTTGGAGAAATGAAGGTAGACAATGTCCACTGCTTGCCTTGCATCAACCAAGTTGCTTTGGTATAGAAGGTGGTCAGGGAGAGTGTTCTTCAAAAACTCCCAGCACTTGCTGGATCCTCTGTCCTCTGCAGATGTTTACCATGGAATCCCTCTCAACAAGACTCTGAGTGAGCTCAAGTTTGCTCTTCTAAAACCCTCTCAAATCCAACCCCTTTTTCTTAGTACTAACCTTGAGCACGCTCAGGTGAGTCCCAAAATCCTCAATACTGTAATCACTGCAGTCAAGGTTGTTGTTAACTGAGATTACACAAAGCAGAATTTCTTGGTTTGTGAGTAGGAAAAATGTCAGCTTCTCCAATAAAAATGCTATCTTTCTCTGTGATTTTTGTTAGTTATTTATGGATGCTCACTCTAAAAATATTAGCAAGGTTACAGAAGTCACCAGGCAGTGGGGTGTTTTGGTTTTTTTTTTGTTGGTTTTTTTTGTTGTTGTTGTTTGGGGTTTGTTGTTTTGTTTCTTTTTTTCTTTCTTTTTTTTTCCTAGATGCTTGCACTGTTTATATTTTAAATACCTGCTCAGGCAGGGGGAGAAGAGAATGTGTATATTTGTCAAATTTGTCATGGTGATATTCTGCCTCACTGAGATTCATCAATTCATAGAGCTTTAAATGATATGATATGATATGATACAATATGATGTGATATATGATATGTACAAACACAGTCAACTTCTAACACTGAGGGAAAGAATATGGAAAGAAATGGTGAAAAATCACCTACAGCTGACAGTAAGTTAAGGCTGCTGTTTGTCTGTCAGTGGGTCCAGGCAAAGGTGGAAAATACATCTTCTCTGCATGCTGGCTGAGAAAACTAGAGGGTCAGTGATGTTCAGAGATACTCTGTTTACCAAGTTCAGCATGTCCAGTCCAGGCTGGGAGATTGGGCAGCTGGTGCCTCCCATCTGCTACTGCCTGAATTTCTCAACACCAGACAGACATTTTTGAATGTATCTCCAAATTAGTTCACCTCCCCAATATTTGCTGATCTGAGTGCCCAATGAGCAATGTTCAGCAAGCTCTGATTTTAGTTTGCATCTGCAGAGGAAGGAGTACGTAGCCCAATATTGCAAAACATTGCAGAGTAAGAGATCAGATTCTGAGTACTGCTGTATTCCTTTTGAGCAAAGCATGAAGATAGCTCACAGTACCCTTCCAAGAGAACACAGAATAGGTGTGCTCTCTAGTTGTCTCATCTTTTAAACTATTTTCCTTTTCCTATTTCCAGTTTTATTTCATGTATCAAGTATTTTCCCACATTTTAAAACTTAAATTTATGATCACATTGTTTATCTTCTTTTAATTATCTTTCTGCTTGAAATTATTGTACAGATCATAACTATTGATTATAAGTAGTAGTATGCTTTGCTGAATATTGAGTAGCCAGCACTGAATTTTGCAGCCTCCCTAATTCCATCATCCTGCTGTACTACACTGCCAAATGTGACCATATTGAGAAAGAGAAATTATAGCAAACTTTTCGTTTTGAAGTGTTTCAGTGATCCTTGGATAAATCTTGAATCCACTGAAGTCCCCAATTAACTTTGTTTCAAATTTCAGTGTCAGTGAATGCAAGTAATATCATCAGTAGAATAAGAAAAGACAATTAATATACTCACAAATGGTTTCATGGAAAAAAGGTGCGTTTTTTTCAAATATAAAAATATTTGCATTCGTTATAAAATCATGTTAGCATGGGGGTACTAGTGAGACAACTCTCTTCCCACATCTGATGAATTAGTCCAAGTCTCACTACTATTAGTAGTGAGACTAAGCTTCACCTTAGTCAGTTACTACATGCTCAAAACATATGTAACAGAGAACCACCACATGGCTCTATAAGTATTACTAAAAGCTACTGGAAACTGCAAGTATAGCTCATGAAATATTTAAAAAATCTATTAACATTAGAGGATAGTCTGCAATCTTAATCTCTATGTGGTATGGCCTATATTCCTTAGTCTATGTGTAGTAAATCAGAGCAGAATTTAGAAATATTAACCAAAATCAAATTACACTGAATCTGTCACTGTAAAAGTGCATATGTAAATAAAAACAGATCTTACCCCAAGCCTCTGATTAAGATTTGAACTTGGCCCAGTTGCTGTGACTAGACATGTTTCCTCAGCCACAGAGCTCCTAAATTAAGAACCAGATGGAAAATGTTTCATTCAGTTGTAAACCAAACAACAAATGTGAAACATTTTACAGCTTTAGAAAATAATCCAGGTCACATACACCTGAAACTTGATATGGTACACCTTTTGGAGAGAAGCTCCCCATTTGGTACCTTACATCACTGATTTCCAAAACTAGGTTGACTGCTTCCCTACAGTTGGCATGTACCTCTATGTACATACACTGACATGGTGTACGTGAGAGCCACTTCATTCTTAGCTTTCCCTGAGAGATGCCTTTGCAAAGAAAACAGGTGCATGTGGACATTTCAGTGACTCTTTGACTGGTAGAAAATCCATTTTTCTCTGCTAACTACAATACAGGGCTCACCAGATAGTTCCAAGTCTGTTTATCATTAATTTATTGCTTCCATAATTAAACTGTTCTCTACAAACAGCAGAACCTTTATCTTCTGTAAGAGCATTTGGTTTGGAGGGTGAAGGGCCTATCAGTCACTTGTTAATAATTTGGTCAGACCACTTTCAACCTCATGGTCTGATGTAGCAGAGGTGGTCATGAGGAGAGAGAGCCATAGGAGTCACCATTCTTCCTCTGGCAGACAGAGGGGATTTTAGGTTTCTCCTCACATCCCCTAATCACAACAGGCATTTCTCTCTCTCCTCCTGAGAGCCACATACTTCACATTTTCCCTGTACAAGTAACTGCTCAGGCCCTTTTTTCAAAGAGCCTTTATTAAACCACCAACTATTTGCTGTCAAGACATTTAGGGTGAAATCATTGTGTTAAACAAATAAACGCAGCTTCACACAGATCTCTGCTCTGGGAGCAGAGTAAGAAAATAATTTCTGTCTGCTCTCCATAAAAGCGGCTGGAAAGGCTGAAAGAAAAATATTATTTTTACTTCATTGTGTGAAATATCATTTTGGAGGATCTGACGCGTTGAGCGTTTGAAGAGTTTTTGCTGGCAGGTTTCAAGGATCCCCTGGGTTGACCCCCTGGGATTGTTTTCTTCATTAATAAACTTTGCATGATGTGTGTTAAAAGAAAGATTCTGTTTGCTTTGTAAATAAGGGATGTCAAACAAGAAGCAGAAGCCTCGCAGACACTAGGTGAGGTGCTCTTCAAGGGCAGGGGATGCTTGTGTGGAAAAACAAAAGCCTCAGAAAACTCAAGAATAATGTGAATGCTTTATCCAAGCTGAGGCATTGCTGGGGAAACAATTCTGCCAGTAAACACAAATGAGGTAACTTTTTTGCAGATCCCAGTGAGAAAGAGTCACACGTTACCTCAATGCAGCTAGGGAGAAGCTTGGGAAGGCACGTTCAGGAACATCTGCCCACAGCTTGGCAAAGCAGGTAAGATGGTGCAGAGCAGGTACTGCCATCACTGTGTGGAAGGAGCGTTTTGACAGCTCTGCAAGCAGTCCCAGGGAGAGGGACTGAAGAGGGTTTCTGCACCAGCATTTCATAAGTCTGATGCTGCTGTGGAAATCACTGTGGTAAAGCTTCTGACAGGATTTAAGGGAATAATTTGCAAGAAAGCAATCATCCTTTTGCTTGGTCCTGGGGCTTTCTCTCACATCACAAAGCAGAAGTAAAAATAGTCTGATGTTTATTGGTGTTTATTTTCTATTGCCTGCCTTCTTGCCTGTATTGCCACTCAACTCTTCTAGTGCTACTGCACCTATTCGTTTTCCATCTGTTGCCTACCCTCTTGAAGAACTCTAATAAGCCTTTTAAGATGACTTAGCTCCTGTCATTCACAGCAAGAATATCTGAGATGCATCAGAAATGCCATATCCGGGAAAGAAAACATCACCAGTGCCATTTTGGGTGCTGTGTGCAGGCAGGGATAGAAATAGGCAGGCAGGCTACATGACCTGTGCTAGGCACTGGACCGACAAAGACCCTCAGCTGGCTTTGCCCAACTGGCACATATTCCCAGAGTGTGTCTTCATTCTTCTGGGTAAAAAAATACCAGACTGCATATAACCCGTTTATATTAGGAAGAGAACAGTCAAGCATACAGTTTAAGAGATGAGGCAGAATCAATTCTGTAACTTAAATGATGCAGGAGAGGAAACATTTCAGTGTCCAATAGTCCTTGGATGTAATTACAGCTAATGGGATCCTAGTGACATTTACCATTTCGTGCCAAGCTGTGCAGTGCATCAAGAAGAGATGCAGCTTCCACAGCTAAGCCCCGTGCCAGCTTTAGAAGCAATTCTAAAACAAACATGAAATTAACAATATTACATTTTTCTTAATCTGTATTGTATCTATATTGCTGAAATATTTATCATATGTAGGTCAGTAATGGAAGTGGACAGCTATTGACCTCACTAAGCTGATTTTGGAGTTAATAACTGAAAGAAAAATGTTTAATTTGCCCAGAATAAATATGTATATTGTTTCAGTCATTTTTTATTTTTTTTTTTACAAAAATGGTGAAACACAAACAATTTTTTGAAGAGGTGAATCAGTTGTAGGATCTTGAATCACAGTAACAGACCATGGTGACAAATAGAGTTTTCAGCTATTTTAATCAACCAACAAATATAAATGATGGAAAGGTGTCTACTAAAAATGATAGAAGAAAAAAAATGTTTGTGAAATGATTTATAGTGGATTTAGATTGCTAAAAATAAGATAAAGGGTCTGTTTTCACTTTAGAAATTTGACTATATATATCTCCTTCCACAGGCAGTCCCTGCCTGGAGCCCCAACTTGCATTGTGTTATTTTAGAGTTACTGTCACACTTAACAATTTTGTTTTGTGCAATGGATAAGATTCATTAAGAATTTGCTTTGTGTCATGTTTTTGTCATATATCATCTTCCCATGTACAAATGTTGCAGTTTTGATTCTGCATCCAAATTGTCCTTACTCATTCCTTATTACCAAGAACCCTAAATCTGATTTACAAAATTTGCTTGATCTGGTAAGAGGAAACAAGCCTAGTGCCTGGTCTGAGTTAACTGAGCTGCACTAGCTGCAGTCACTTATTTATACAGCTTGTGAGGGTAGAACAATTCCATGAGACAGGATGGACTAGAAAGCTGTCACAAACTTTTCCTGCTTTGGGTAGTTAGTTGCAATACAGGTCAAGTCATTCATGATCAAGTACTAACATTTTCAGACCTTAGGGATTCTATGGAATTACTATTTTCATCTTATTCTTTTCTGGAAAAGAGATATCCATCAACTGCTGACCCTGATGGCAACTGCGTTAGGGAAGCCAAAAAGGGCATGAATATGGAAATTGAGCCCATTCATTGGAAAGACAAAGACCTGATCAGCTAGCAGCATATTAAAAAAATCTCCACATATCGTTGATACGAAACAAGTTTGGAGAGAGTAAGGGTTTCAAAGGTTATGCAAATACATGCATATTTGAAAGCACTAAATATGGAAGCATCCTTAAATGATATCCAATTTGTTTTAAATAAATTAGAGTTTACACTGGTATTCCCAAAAAACCGAAAGCTACAATATGGTGTAATGTATGTAATGTATATAATGTACATGTAACGTAGTGTAAATTAATGTATCCTGAAACACTGCCTCACAAAGTTTTAAAGGTAGAGTACTATGTTACACAACTTCTAGAGTCTTCATGTGCTTCAAACAACAAGACATTTATCATGGCTACTATATGGCTCTTTGGTGATAAAGCTTCAAGGATTGTATGATGACAATGCTAGGGACATCCCTGCTTCCCACATGAAAGGTGTTCACCACACATTATTTGAACAAATTAGAATATTAGCATGCAAATTACTTCTAAACACATAAAGACCTCTTTTTTAAAAAAAGTTTTCTCTGTGAACCTTTCTGGATAGTCTGTTCTCTAGCCTTGGAGTTAAAAATTGTCTAATCCATCTTCTTTGCTCACATTCGTGCACTTTTTCACAATCTGTCCCCAGCGGACATGGAAAATCATTGATCACTGTCGCCTTCATAACAACTTTTTACATATTGGGAAATTGTTATCCCTTCCTCCCCCACTCCCTGAGCCTCGTGCTTAGTCTTCTCTTTTCTAGACTAAACAAACCCAGTTCTTTCAACCTTTTCTTGTAGGTCATGTTTTCTAAACCTCTGATCATTCTTGCTGCTCTCCTTTGCACTCTCTTCAATTTGTCTATATCTTTCTTGAAGTGTGGTTCCCAAAGCTGTACACAGTACACCAGCTGAGGCCTTACCTATGTAGCCTAAAGCAGAACACTTACTACTTTTTTCACTGATAAGACATTCCAGGTGAAGCACCAAAGAATAATATTTGCTTTTATCCTAACACTGCATCAGCAAGTCATGCTCTTGTGATTTTCTGTGACCTCCAGATCACTTTTTACAATACTCTTGCAGAGTCATAATCTTTCTTATCTTGATTCTGTGTATTTAGATTCTTCTTAACAAGTCTAACATATTTCTCTGTCCTTTATTGCATTTCATCTTGAAAACTTCAGACCATCTCTTCAATTTATCAAGATTATTTTTTTATTTAACCACAACTTGCATAAAATGCCTGTATGATACCAACTCCTGTAGTTCAAAGAGGAAAGGACCAAGGTGTCGTATGCTGTGATCCATGACTGTCAATGTCTCAGGGCTATATGGCCATGCCATGTCTCTAGTAGCAATGACATTTGTGTCAGTCTTGAGTCCTGGCAGTTTATGAAACACACAGAGGGAGTATCTGAGAGCCCATCTCACATATGTTTTGCAATGGATGTGCTGTTGACAGCAACTTAAAGAGCAACTTTAGCCTCATTTCCTCTAGCCAGAGGATCACTCTGAGAACACAATTGTCCTGCTTGAGTGCACCCCATATGACACCAAGTATGAAACAAATGCACCCTACGTATATTTTCTTTGAATTAGCATAGTCTGCTTTTAAGATGACTTTATCAACTTGAACTGCTTTGCCTCCTACTTTATCTTCTGAAACCTGATGCACCAGTTCTTCCAGTTTAATAATTTACTCTTTCTGAAATATAATGTTCTTATTCTGCTGCTCTTCTAACTTCTTACCATCTGTTCAACGTTTCTTTTCATCTGATAGTTAATTTTCCTCTATCTTCAAATTCTAACCTTATTTTTCCAAGAACCAGTAAATCTCCCCTTATAACTGTCCCTTTCCTTGAAGTGTTTTCTGAGGACAGCTTGACATTTTCAACACTTTCTGAGAACATGATGGACCATTTTTCACTTTTGCAACAGATAAGCAAGCTCTGTAGGAATTGTTCTTTGGATATTTCTGTACTGGAGGATTTGGGGTTTATATACTTCACAACTTACACCTCACCATCCAGTAGGGTGGTTTGGTAGTCCAATCCTGCTGAATCTTGCCTTTACTTTTTCCATCTGTTCTAACCCCAGACACAGTCAACAGTGTTGCCTCATGCATCACTCTGAATTTCAAAACAATCACATAACCAGTATTTAAGTTATTATATCAATACGTGATATGACTAATAATTGCATTCTTAAAATAAATCTATGAAGCAATATAAATAAACCTGCAAATTTGAAATAAAAATAAAGAACCCAACTGTCACAAAACTAGTGGTTAAGTCTGACACCTGCTTTGGTGTGGTTCTCAAATTCCTGGCATTTTTCTGGAGTTGCATCAGCAAAGTGTTTTGCTATTTTCATTTTTCTTATCTTTTGTTTGGTTCCCCCCATTCACTATCTATTTCTAAGCTTTTTACTGGATCTCTATTTCTACTTTTTGTCTATTTGAGAATCCTGTCAGCAGTTTCCCTCAAAGCTAGTGCAATCCCAGTCTCTGCAGAAAGTGATCCCATTTCTGACTGGTAATTCTCCTTTGTAGCATGCTGTCTGGTGGCTAAGGAAGCCAAAATCCTTCTGTCAACACTCTTTGCAACGAAGCATTCTCCTTTAGCCCTGGCCATTATAATCTCCGGGATCACTTTCAGAGCCTCTGTTCTTAACCTCCCAGTGCTGAGCAGCTCTTGGTCATTTGGATCCAGTAAATCAACCAAAGTCTTCTCTTCCTCATACACCAGCTTCCCTCAGCCTGGTTCTGGGTTATCTCAAGTCATATTTCTTTTCTGATCCACCACTGCCCACTCTTGCCACTGCTCTGCTGTGCACATACGCAGGAGTCTCTTGAGGACCTCTTGGCAGCGGATGCTGCCCTTGAATGTCCCTTGCCTGGCCAAAGGTCCTCATGGCTCAGCTGTCAAGGTCCCATGTCACCTCATCATGTTCTACTTCCCCCATACAAGGCTGCCACAGCTCATGTGTCTTCAGCCTGGAGACCTCAAGAGGCATTGCAGAGTTTTTCCAGCAGCAGGTAATACCAAGGGGGAAACTGGTGATGTAATTATTGCCATGTGACCTGGTGAATTAAGAGCCAGATTAGAAACAAAACTGGTGACTTTATTGTAGTCAGCAGCCTCCAAACATGTCCGAGTCATGGAACATCTGCTGAGGTCTAGTGGGTCTCAACTCTCCTGTAGATCAGGGAATATTATTAAGCCTCCTTTATACTCCTGGCATGGATAGTCCAAGCGATTTGTTTTGAGTTACTCAGGAGTTACTTCCATTGCTCCTAAGCATTACCAGGCTAGACTCTGCTGCTTTCCATGTTCAAAGTTTTATAGTCACCTCTCTATGTTTTTGGAGTTTTTTAATTGCTTATTTTTCATGAGATGACTTATATTAGAACATTGTTTCTGTACCACTTCTTTGAGATAATCAGCTTTACAATTATCAACTATGTTCAACAGCGGGTTCAGTGCCCTTTGATGAATCCTGTTGATTCCTTTATATGACCTCAGTCATATTAAAAAGGTGTATTTATTGCAGAATAAAACTCAAGTTTTGGAACCTTTCACTTCAAAGCCATCTACAAAAGTAATTTTCTTTTCTTTTTTTCTTTTTTTTTCTTTCATTTTTAAAAATGAACTCTTTCCATTGATGAATTTTTGACACAGCCCATTTTGAAACCTTGTTATTTGAAACAGCTTGCTGATGTTTTCTTAAATTACATCCTCTTGCGGGTCCATAAAATCCTGAAGTTATTACAAATAAATAAACGAAGTTTCTCTTCATGATGTAAACCAGCTTTGAATGAAGTCATTGAGTGGAAGTTTGACTTGGATTGCTTCTGAAAAGCTACTCAGACCCAGGGCAAAGTTCTGCTTTTCCTCTCTGTGCTGCAGAAATTGGTGAGCAGCTGTTCTAAGTCAACTGAGGGGAGCAAACCCCTGTTGCTTAATGTCTTGTTTTAATTTCAAGTGGGAAACCAAGTATCAGAAAGCCCATACTCTCCAATCCCTTTTCTTACAGTCTCTTTTTCCAAGTAGTATCCTTCTGAGCAAGTTGTACAGTTTCACAGAATATTCTGAGTTGGAAGGGACCTACAAGGGTTGTCCAGTTCAGCTCGTAAGTGAATGGCCCATATACAGGAATCAAATCCATAGACCCTGGTTTTACTAACATTTTCCTCTAACCATTTGAGCTAATCTCAGGGTCTTCAGTATTAATGAAAAATAAGAGATCTGTGTTTTCCCTTCTCTCTTATGTTAGGCATCTTAACCCATCCAGCAATGCAGTGGGCCTCAAGCTTCCCCCAGATCACTGGAGTTGGCACAGATGTTTGATGACCTGTGCCAGTCTGAGCTGGACCACAAAGCTTGTGGCACCAGCACAAAGAGCAGACAGCACAGTTCAGACTCTCCTGTGGGCCACGGGACATGAACAAGAAATGCTGTGAAATTGCTCCAGAACTTTGCTTGGTTCTCTGCCCATTCCTTCCCACTGTGGACCTCTGCTCTTCCACAGGTCTTCATGACTATCCTCGATAGCTTTTAGGTCACTGAGAGACAAATCAGACCTACTCTGGCCCCCTGCAAATGCTCAAATCTGAGTTGGTATCATCCTCAGTGACAGCTTGCTCCCCTGCGATTTAAGGAGATGCCAAAAAAATTTTTGTTGACTGCTTGTGGATTCAGGAGATACAATTAGTCTTAGCATAAAGTTGCATATTTCTTCAACTAGCATCTGGAGCTCTGATTGTTTATGCTGATCTTTTTGGCTTTTCAAATTTTGTGCAGTTTTCACAAATACCCACCAACAATGCAAAAACTAAACCAGGTATGAATCATTTAATGTGTCAAGCATGTCAAACAAAAGGCTCACTTGATTTTTTAATCACTTCATTAGCTGTACTTACAACTAAACAGTGCAACCAATAAAGTCAGCACTCTGTCTCATAATACTCGCTGTAATGGCCAGGACAACCTGTTCCTACTTCTCCTGACAGAGGACCAGATTCTGACACTGGAGTTGTACACCGCATTTCAAATGATGTTGCTATGTGAAAAGCCCTGTGCAAGCACTGAGACTGTTTGTGGAGTGAGGTACTAGACTCTTGACCAAAATTAACATGTATCTGCCCATAATCTTCACAGGAATCAAATAATGGATGAGAAAAATACAAGCAAGGTGGCAGGACATCTGGAAGGTAAAATTAAAACTGTATTTCAAGATAGAGCTAGAATTAAAAGGACTAGTTTCCTAATATGTGAAAGTCAGTATAAGTACAACATTTAGCAGTATGATTGAGACCTAAGTGCTATTTATTCCTTCTCAGCTTATAGAATTTTAGTTTCTCTTTTACAAGCTGGCTGTTACAGGTTTGTCATTCTAGTTCCCCAATGGCTGAGCAATCACACAACTGCATGCCTCCATGTACATGGGTAGAGGGTAGCATTGGTCAGAGGATGATGTACTCCCACTCCTCTCTCCCCTTACCCTGAAAACTCTGAGCTGAAAACCAAAATGTTGGCAGATAATCTTTTGTACCTAGACATGTTGTCACTGCAGCCTGTGATGGAGCATCCAAGTCCACCTGTCCCACTCCTCCCAGTGACATAGGGAGATGTCCCACCTCATCCCTCTCTGTGGGGTAGAGGGAGCAGTGGGTTAGGTCAGTCGAGCAGCAGCACATTTTGTCAGACTGAGTGTAACCAGACATCCTGACTGAGAGACGAGAGCTTCCAACCACAGCTCCCATGAAACTTTGTGGCAGCATTTCAATGTGGAAATTCTTCAGTTTTCAGACATTAGGGGGTAGGGTATGGGATGAAAAAAGCTTGTTGAAAAACCGACATTGTTCACAGGAAACTGATACTTAAACAAATAATTCATTTAGCTACACACAGATTTTCTGTCAATAAACAGTTTTAAAATATTCCTGATCATCCCTAGTTGAGTCTGCAACCCATACTGAGCTTTTTTATTACTCGGAGTACCTCTGAATCAGTTAACCCTGCTGTTTTCTCTTCCTCCACATAAGGTAGAGATTTGTTCATCTCGTGGGATACTCAGTCAGCCTTTGGCTCCCCATACTGACAGCCAAGTTACAGTTTCAGCTCCATGAAAGAGTGTTTATATAAGAGCTAGAGAGGAAAGACACCTATGAAAGAGGAAAATTAATTATATTTGTTTGTGTTATAGATGCTCTCAGCAGCCCCAGTCATGGCTGGGCCCCAGTACATAGCACAGAGTAAGATCATAGTTGCAGTCTGAAGCTGTTTGAAATCTAATTAGGACAAGATGTAACCCGCTGATGCAACAAACAGTTGAGAAGAGGATCAAAGATGGGGGAAGCTCTCACTCCTTAAGAGGATAAAAAATTATAAATTTTTGCAAATTGCCCAATTTCAGCATCTGGGGCTTGAAAAAGTTCACTGGATATCGCAAAACCAACAACTAATAAGGAGTTTGTAATAAATCTTGAGAGCAGATAAAAGATTGACGTATTACTTGATGTTTTCTGTTTGGGGATTTTGCAGGTTTTATTTTCCTTCTCATGGGTCCTTCCTGTTTGTGTCTTTAACTGTAAAGTGATGAATTACATCAGCCTTCATTTTGGAGTGCTGCATATACTGTGATTGTCTACCCCTGGAACTTGCTGCAGAGATAGTATTCAGAAGGCAAAGGTTTGTTCAGGAGTCATAATTGTTAAGAAAGCCTTAGAAACTGGTATGTTGTACACAGTCTTGACTAATCAGCTCCCTGAACCTGTAAATACAATGCTGAAGGAACAGATCAGAGGTATGAATCAGTTTTTTCTGTCTGAATAAGAAGCTGAATCTTAAAATTACCTGTAAGTCTTTGTATTTCAGTACTAATTACTTCCCCATGGATTGTCTTTCTGTAGGTACTCAGGTACCATGCTTATCTCAAAGTCCTAGCAACAGCCTCTGTGTTCACAAGTCCCATCTCCCTAGACTGATTCCTAGATGCTTGCTCAAATTTCTAGATTTTGGAAGGAACAACTGCACATTTTCCTATTTAAATCACTGAAACAACTCTTCTTTAACAACTGTATGGCATCGGCATGCTCAGCAAGAGTAATTTTGGTTACTGTTTGGAGTCTACCTGTAATGCCTGTCAGAAGCAGAAGGTAACAGCAATTCAGACTGCAACACTCTTTTCTCTAGATCTGTCTTTAATAAAAAACTAAATTATGGCACTGAGACACTCACAATTCTGTTTGGAAGAGTTCAATAAAAATAACCTTTTCTATTTATGAAAAAATTCAGAGTGGTAACTGGGGAAAAGCAAAATAAATCCAGTAAAATACTCTTCATCATGAGACAGCAAGTGATTGTTGTTGGTGGAAGCTGGAAGAAGAAAGCAAAAAATGTCGAATTTTCAGGAAGTTTTTGACCAAAAATTTCGATCTTAAAAGGAGGATACTGAAATGCAATCACCTTCACATAACAGTCTTGAAAATACGTAAATGTATTAATTTAAAAAATGTTCACAAAACTTCACAGCTGCTACAGGCATGTGCTCTAATATTTAGAACTGTTACAACCAGGCCCAGTTAAATTGTCAATCAGTCATGTGTAAAGTACCACAGTAACTAAATTACAGCTCAGTCAGCCTAGCCTGAGAGTGCCAGTCTCTATTTCTAATGATTTCAACATCATTCTTAGAATTGCATAGTTCTAAATACCCCTCAAAACTTTACTCCAAACTGGTTTAATTCTTCAGAAAATATAATCCTTCAGAAACAGTACTGAGTTAATACTTCGATAGGATAAAAAGGGATATTCATGATGCTGATTAGAATGGACTGTCAGTCTGACAAGCCAGGAACATGAAATGCAAACTGCTTATGATCATTTAACTCCTGGCAACACAGTGTCTCAAAACTAGGCTGTTAACTCAATTTCCCCGTTAAAGCAATTATAGCTTGCTCGTGTAAAATTTTTAAAATATTTTAAACATGTATGTGATATTTTTCTTCATTTCCTGCCCCAAGCTTATGTAGTATCGCTGCATTCTGTTAAAAAACTTGCCATGGTCCACCTCACCATTTGCTGTATTTCAAAAGTAACTGAAGTAATTGTTGGCATATACAAGGAGTAACCACATCGCAAAACCTGTTTGCACAGTTATTTCAAACTATTTCTCTGTTCTAATAGACAAGACTGTTTGTATAAGGACTATTCACATTTGTCTTCACTTTATATCTTTTTTCTTTAGAATAATAGCATCATTCCCCTTCAGCAGGAATGTAAAATGGTAAAATGTGACCACAGGGACTGCCCACTATTGAGCTATGAACCTGCTGTTGTCTGTACCTACTTCAACTTCTGTTTCCCAGTCAAATCCCAGTGACATGTCTCTCATGTGGCTCACTAGGGCTCCCAACCTTGCAAAGCCAGCATGAAAGAAATGCAGGTCCTTCCATTTCCTTTTGGTAGAAACTATATGCAGTAAACATGAGTTAGTGAACTAAAATCTTTGCACAATTGCAGTCAGGGAGTGTTTGAAAACTTTTAGACTGCAACGGTAATACTTTTGTGATAAAATAATATCTCCTTTTCTAATATACAGTTTATTAGAATAATAGGCATTTCAAATACCAAAGAACAGGTAAGCATTGAACCATTTTGGCTGAGATCTGAAAATTCAGAAGGAAATTTTGGTGTAGAGGGTAATTTTTTAAAATAATTTTTCAGATATTAAGCCTTCCCTCTCCAGCAGTTAACAGATTTTGTCCTTTCCCTTAGCCTGATCATGGTCTTCGTGTGCTTCTATGAAGTTGTTTGGTTTTTTTCCCCAGGTCTTTACTGAAACTTGTCTGTGGCTCAGAGAAGAAATAAGGGATGGATAGCCCTCTTCTAATTAGGCAGTCTGTGCTCCATCAGGTTAGTCCAGATGAAACCACTGCCATTGCGATCTGTCCATGGGCTGACCGCAACCTGAAGAGAAGAACTAATGAGGAAGTACCTGGGGAATATGAGGAAATGCCTTG
>VWZF01003408.1:78354-95816 GCA_013396755.1 Sclerurus mexicanus | reverse complement strand
AAAAAAAAAAAAAAAAAAAAAAGAATTCCTTGAGGCATAAAAGCCCAGTTCATTTTTGGAAACTTGCTAAAATTAATCAACCCTGTATGAACTTTTGACCAAAACAAAACAACAACAAAAAGTAGAAATATAAAGGGGAATATCAGTGCAAACACAGAAGGAGAAAAAGAGATTTTGAGTTATGGAGTACTTAAAAGGGTAAGTTTTTCTCAAGATAACTTAAGCAATCAGCGTGGAAAAACATTTGCTTGTTAAACTTTGGACAATATGAAGTTCACAAAAAAAAAAGGCTGTTTTATTACTATTACACTCTTTTAAGTTTAAATAGAATAATGTACAATAATGAGAATCCAGGTTGAGAATTTTTTTTTGCTTACAAAGCAAACTTAAATTTGACACTTGAGAACTGTGATTTGCCTTCTGTAAAATTCATTAAGTTGATTGCTTACGAAGGAGGAAATGTCAGTCTAAATTATTTGTCCCTTCTACTCCAGTGTGACTTCATTTTAAAAAGAAAGAAATCACATTTGAAAGCCTCAGAATAGCAAACCACCCCAAAGTTCAGGCATCCCATGTTTCCTGCAGTGATGCATATTTAGTTCCTTCGAAGGGAAAGTCTTCATCACACAGCAAAGTCAATAGTGGCCATCAGGAAGTAAAGAAAACATTGGAGAAATTCAGTTAATCTATCCTAGTAGACGAGGTCATGACAGGACCACGTGCATAAATAGCTGAGGTATTATTTTCAGATGTAGATGTCCCAAACAGGAATGGACCAGCTGGGGCAAGGCTTCCTCCCAGGTCCCCTGAATAAATGGCAGCTTTGGGCTGGGGAGAGTGTGTGCTGGGTTGTCATCTTTTTCTATCATGGTCAGCTCAAGGGAAAGTGGGAGCAAACCTTCACACCAAAGACACAAAGAAAATTCCTTCCACTGCACAGGAGGAGCAGTAGGGCACAGGAATGGGAGAAATGAAGGGGAGAAACTGCTTTTGTATTTGCATTTGTTTTCATTCTTACTCTTCTTTTTCTTGAAGAAGAGATGGATATAAATACTTGGCCTGCAGTTTGCAGTGGTTTTTTAATACTGAACTCAGACAGGCTCCTTCAGCCTGTGCAAATGAGAGCTGCCCATTTGCCCATAATTCCTTGATAATACAGGGATTAACCACCTACTCTCTAAACCAAATAAATGCAGTCAGACCAGCGTCCTGAAGGGGTTTTCAGTTATTCCATGTCATTGATGTTTTAAATTGTTTGGGCTTAGATTCCCTTCATACTCTGGAATTGTAGCAGTAACTCACAACAAAAGCATTTCGATTCCCTTGAAGCCTCTATTGCAAACACTTTTTGCACCACTTGTCAGATGTGAAAAGAGGATGATATAATTGAGCCTGCTTTAAAAAAAAATCAAACTGACATAATATTGCTAGTAACTTGACAGCTTTATGTAAAGCCTTCCCCTGAAAACCCGAGATGATCACACTGTTGAAGGCAAGCAAAGGTTAGGGAGAAGGTTTAGTCTCTAGGACTCCTAGACTCAGCCTTTCAGAGATTTGGTCATATTTAGCTTGCCCTTTGACATGACCCAGCCTTAAACAATAGCTTTGTGGATATGCTAAATGGCCACATCTTGCCAGTTGCTGCCAAATTAATGAGCCCATGTCATTTTTAGTTTACAGTTCAGTCATAAAGCAGCCAAGTGGAAAATGAGGCAAGGACCGTTAAGGAGTGTCACGCAAATTTTCAAAGAGTATAGTCCCTAATTCCTCACTGCCCCTTTCAAAAGTCTCTAATCATCGTTCACTTTCCTCCCCTTGATTTCTTCAGATCCTCTAAAGATCCCCCTCACTGTGCAAAAGAGGCTGGTCAGAGAAACGAGGTACTGGTGGCTCAATGCAGGAGAGTTGAGGAGGAGTAAAATGCAACCTGCACTCATGATTTGCACAGAAGTTAAAGCAATCTGAGTGGTCACCTGAGTTCCCCACCTCCCACCAGGGATACGTACAGAGCTTAAGTGTTGCATACCTGGAAGGGACAAAAGCAAATGGAAGCTTTCATGTAGAAAGGGATCGTGTTAGAGGGAATCCTATCCAGAAAAAATGCTTGGAAAAAAGAAAAAGCTCAAATTTCCACTCTCTTACATCATTTATGGGCAGAAGAAACTTTCTCAATGAAACTTAGCATCCCACCTGCACTCACAGAACTGTTTTCTTGGTGTACAGTTTGATCAAAAACCCAAAATTCAGTGCAGAATTGAAAAGCTTTGTGCTTCAACCCTGCAATGATGCACATCCTGTACAAGTGGTTTTACATGCTTTCAATATGAAACCACATAAGTCTTGCCAGCTTTCCAGTGTGACTTTGAAATCTTAAGCAATTTAGTCTGTCTTGTTCAGTTCCCACCTGTGGTTTACCTCATCCTGATTGTTGTACTGCCATATTTCCTCATTCTTAATCCTTCTTCGTGATATCTTCTGTTCATATTTCTCATCAGCGGTGGACCTCACCTTTCTATTCCACAGCCTGGGCTTCTACCTTGGAAATGTCTCAGCTCCTCGAAGTTCAGCTGTTGGATTTTCTTGTGTGTAGCCTTGTCTGCATGCACAGGATGCTCTCCTTTGCAATTATCAGGGATCAGCATTCACATTATCCTCAGGCAACCTTCCTGGTTCCCTATTCAACTCAAATTTGTCCTTGTTGTTTTTAAAGCCTGCCTCAGACATGCCTCAGGCTCTGTCGTATGATTTCTCTCTCTCTGTTCTTCTTCTTGCTCTTCCTGATTGTCCAGCTCTTGGTTTCCTGTGTCCCTCTAGGACCTGTGTACATTCCTTGACATTTTTACTATAACTATCCATTTAACAAAAAATGGTTTTATTTCATGATGCATTCACACCCTTTAGGTTCAAGTGTAGAGTGAACTTGCTAGCAGGAATATTTGCAGATGCAGCACATTTGAAGAATAAAGGTCAGAACATTCTTGGAATATGAATGGTGGAGCCCTAAATACAAGTATTTGCAAAGAAATTCAGTTCTAGGAGGCACGTTCTTCCAGTTGGGAAGAGTGGTTGTCACATGACCTCTGTGCCCATCCAAAATTTGAAACACATTTACCATTTTAAACACAGAATTTTCTCACGGAATCTCTTGCAAACCATTTACAGATCCTGAGTTAGATTGTGATGCTACACCACATGCCCTAAATAGAGAGCTGTTCAAGGCCACACAGGAAGAACCAAAGAGATTGAGACTGTCTATGAAATAATTCTTGCCCAGGGTTGCTCCCTATGTGTGGAGGTGAACAGTAACATCAGCTGGTAGGAACAAAAAAAATTAGAAATGCAGAAATCCTTCATCAGAATACCCCTGGTTGCCTTGGGGTGCACTTCAGGTCATCCTTCTCTTGATCTGAGCAAGCTTCCCCTGAAACCACATACGATCCTTTCCTCCTGCTCCAGCCAGGAGTCCATTACCACACCACATGCCTCTGAATTTAAGGAAACCTCTTCCAGTTTCCAGCCTAACCTTGTTCCTATCTATTTCAGACACTTGTGTGTTTCTGATAAGAAAACCATTAAGCCATCATAAAGCTGTTTTTTCCTTCTTAAGTGCCAGCCCATGTGGTTGCTCAAGTAGCAAGCAGATCATCTCTCAGACTGTTTTGCTGGGCTAAGTGTTGTTGAGCGATTCTAGTTTTCTCTTGTAAGATCAGTTCTCTGTTCCCGTAAATGTGCTCGAAGTCAGGCCTTCTTGGCCTCTGTTCCTCTTTGAATATTTCTTCTTGAAGCACAGGTGCCCAGAAAGGCACATTTTATTTCAAGGGTCTCACTGGTATCAGATACATTAGCATCAGGTTTTTTTTATCTCGTGGAAATGTCTCTTTCGATATAGGCTAATCAGACTTGACTTATTCATTGTTACATCTTGCCCATATCAATTTTATATTCCTGTTATTTTCAGCTGACAAGATTAATTTTTATTGCAAAATCCCTATCACCTCGCAGTAAATGCATTATATTAAAATTTGCACTAATCACTGTTATCTTACCTCTAGTACTTCAAACAAAAGTAATTCTGTTTTCCATGTTATATATTCTGGCTCACCACCATACACCCTTCTGCTGTGTTGATAACTTTACCATGCTTTCTACCAGGTCATTATTTCTGTCATTAATTAAATTCTTAAACAAAGTAGTCCTAGAAGAGCTCTCTGACTAGCCCTTAGCCAGCCAGGTGCTCCTTTGGTTGTCTTGTGGATCTGCCACTAGTTTCCACATCTTCTTCACATAAACTGATAACTTCTTGTGTAATACTGTATGATGTTTTACCGAAGTTGAGTTAAAATACCTCACTCTTACTTTGTTTAGCAATGTAGTTAACAATGAAAGTCATTCTTCTAGTCTTCCATATTTCACAGATTTCTAACTCAAATCCCGCTTTTCACTAACTTACATACATGTAATTATTCTTGGCTTAGAAGTGGCATACTGCTGAAGTCAGACTAAAAACTAGTTTCCCAGCTTGCCACTTTCCTATTTTCTAAAGCGGTTATGTACTACATTTGCTCTCCTCTAGGCAGATGCTACCAGATTTGATTTAACTCAACTCATTTATTCGGGAACACATCACCACAAAGGGCAGTCTCCCCTATCAGTTCATTAGGGACTTAGGAAAAAGGCACCACTTCCAAAAGCACCTTGTGCTCTCTGTGTCATGTTCCTTCTCAGACACTGCAAATTTCTATGCTTATACCATCATTCCTAATTGGCTGGCCAGTCTCCACAAGAAAACAGATCTTATGGAAAAGGAGGGAAAACCTTTAGTTTTTCAGACACCATTTAGATTATGTGAAGTATCAACATTCCCTTCTCCTCAGCCATACATCATCTTAAATTTTTTATTCTTCCTCACCCTCTTTCCTCCCCTTTAATTTCCTCTTACATGGATTCGGCTTTGAACTCAACAGTTTTCATTCCGTCCCTGCACTTCTGGTGCTGGTGCCTCCCTCCTCACTGCCTCCCTTGACCTTGCACATGACCTCAGCACAATGTGCTAACCTCATTCAACAGACTGTGCTCTAATACTTGTGACCAGGCCCTGTCTCATCTTGCTGGCTTTTCCAACCCTTTCAAATACTCTGGTGAAATAGAGTGTAACTCCTGAAAGCAGGTGCTATTGAAGACAGGAGTAGGTATCTGCTGATTTAACCCTATCGTACATCTGTGAAGATGATTACAGTCTTTCTTCAAGCACTGTCTTCAAAAGATATGAGCAATGGACAAACTTCAGAGAAATTGGATTGGATGCATGAGCTATACCCTGAGAGAAGAAAAGACCAATAACTGGAATGAATAAAACCATTGCTGCAAGTTACTCACTCTAGTCTGTACAAGGTCTTTCTCTCCCTTTCTCTCTGCCTTTCTCTCCCTTTCTCTCTGCCTTTCTCTCTTCCTCTTTCTGCCTTCATTTTTCTTCCAGGTCCTCATTTCTTCATCACTGTTACTGTTCACTGGATTTTCCTACAGCTCTTAGAAACCAGCTTAGAACACCAATTCAGATGCTGCATTCTGAAGTCATGGAAGTGTAAAGTTCTGCTCTGCCACTTGGTGCAGAATATCAGACCAAAGCTAACACAGGCAAACGCTAGCACTAGTTCAGCCTGCACCACTTCAGTCTGTCGCAGGGAATAGCGGTGTCACTTGAATCCTTCACCATAGCAATTTCTCCAAAACTATCATAATCCATGGTGAAGAATGAGGGCAAGGGAGATCAGCTTTGAGTCATTCAGAGAAGAGACAAAAGTGGCCTCAGAGATGTCCCGAGACCTAACCCTGGAAATAATGAAGTACTGCAATAGTATCTGCACCAAATAATTTTGATAGTATTTGGCAGCAGAGAAATGTAGACCACTGCTGAGGTACCAGCTTTCTGTGTAATGCTGCTGCTGTTCTATGTGTTCTATGGAGAAACCCTCTTTCATTAGTGGTTTAACTGGGCTTGGCAGAGGACGTGCCCAAGAGATGGGTTGGATTTGTTGGCTCTTCCTGCAGCAGAGCAGAATGAGCAACTGGTAGCTGTAACTCCTTAAACAGTTAGAATTGCCAGAGGAGGAAAAGAAAAATACAAACCCAAAAAACACAGCCACGTCTACATTGTAAAATGCTGGGTGGAAGACTGGTATTTTCCTCATATGAAGCCAAAGACCTTGCTCCTACTGATAACACCATTCACAATACAGGCCTGTAACTCTGATAAAACACATCTTTCTGTGCAGCTGAATTTTTAGACTAGTCACATGTCCAATAGGATGCAAATCTTGATTTAGTTATAGGCAAAGATTTGAAAGGCAAATGTATTTTTAATGGCAAAAGCTCATACTTGAAGTTGCTGAAGAACTGTTTATTATATTCTATTCTCTCACTTAGTGGGTATTTTATCTCTCACCCTCTGACCCTGACCACTCTGCATAGCAGCTCTGAAGCTACCCCAATTAGTTACTTAGGACCTAGGCTGACATGGTTGAATGACTTGGCATCTACAGACATTCAGCCATAACTTGAGCAGCTAGATTTGCTTTAATCCCATAAAAAGTAGACAGGAATACAAATGTGCCAGATTATCAGCTGAGGCAAACTAGCTCTGCATCACTGGTCTTAGTGATGCTCTGTTGATTGAATCCATTGAAGCATTTGGCCTCAATATATCCTAGAGAGACAGTCTTTCAGAAAAATAATCAATGCAAAACAGTGTTGTCACTGGAAAGGCTGGAACTGGTGCAAGTTAGAATTACTCAAGTTCTTTGGTGTGATATTTAAACAGCAGTGTTTGAATGCCAGAGAACTACAGGCCAAAGAAATTATTCCAAGTTGGATTTGGTCAGCACAGGGTTTTGCTTTAAAGCACATTAGTCAGACAAATTCAGTCAAAAGTCATATGTAGGATTATTCGCTTTTGTGAAGGGGTTTTCTCATTTGTGTTGGCTCTTCAGATGCTGTGGAAGCCGTACTGAGCGAAACACTGAACAGTTGAAGATAGTTGTGCTGGAGCCGAGTGTTTTTCCATGCCTTCCTCACCATGCATCCACTTGCTATTGGAATGCCAGAAGAAAACAAATTCCATTCTTACAATCACAGTTTTGGGAAAACAATTCAGAAAAAGAGAGGAAAAAATATTATGACAAAACTTTGTTTTTCCAGATTTTTTAGTATTAGAGATAATGGAACCCATGGTGTCTTATACAGCTAAATAAGGGAAGGGACCCAGGAGTAATGAATAATGCAACCATGTTAAAATAGTGTTTCTAATGCTAGTACTCCAGGTTGTGAAATGGTCACACAACCTTAACTCTGCCTCTTGAATATATTGTGAGAAAGCCCCAAGTTCCCTCCTTACTTATTAACCCTGTCAGTGAAACGTATTCATGAAATGAATTAAAACATGATTAAAGATAAAAAAGAGCAGCATGTAAAGCCCATCAGGTGGCCTTTACAAAACTAGGACCTTAGGCTCAAGTAAATGTGAGCAACCTGCAGGGGCCAGGCAGCTCAGGGACCGCCTCAACAGCATCCTGAGACTTCCAGTGACCAAGGGACCCACATCACTGTAAATGTCTAGAACAACTACAAAACCTGGAGCTAATTGGAATGCTTGTAAAGACCACAGAGACAGGAGAACCCTTTGAACACAGTGCAACCTGTGATCAGCATAGATTGGCAGGTGAGGGACCTCACTGAGTGCCTCACAGATCAGTCTGGCTCACATTAGGTCCCCCACCAATAACCCAGTGGCTGGAGATTCACATGGGAGTATTGCTTTGTTCCCTTATCTTTCCCTTACAACCTTACAACATTACAGGACATGAATCTGTCAGACTTTAGTCTGACTGGGTAAACCTTGTATTTTATGTTCCCATGACTTTACTCCAAGGGCATCAGACAAATGGGTTGGAACCTGACTTACTTCAAGTACAGCAGATATGCTAGGAAAGACAAGCTATGGCGTATCCCTCCTCCTAGGTGGTGAAAGCAACACAGCTAAATTCATCTTTCTGCCTCTGATACCATGGCTTTTCTGCTCTTTTTATCTTATTTTTATACCTCTTATCCCAGGTCATTTCCAAAGTCAAGTTCATGTTCACATATGACTAAGTTATAGTTTATCTTTTTTCTTGATTGGCCCAAGGCTCAGTTGCTATTCATAAGGAATACTGTCAGCACACCTACAAACAGAAAGAGGGGACAAGTGCCTCTCAGCCTCCACTGGCAGACTCAGCTTTCAGTTGCACTGACCTCCTGAGTGGCCTGTAGGCACCTCCGAGAAGAAAACCCAAGCAATCACTTTGGACATGGCTTAGGCATAGCAGCCTGTGTGAATCTCTTCTGTACCATGCTCTGCTTCTGTATTCAGTTACAAGCATTATTTGGCACTAAGACAAAAGAACTTGGAAGCTACTTCCTTCATATTAATTCCATTTCAAATGAAGTGCCTCTTGAACTGGATTTATGCCTTCTACACATTGGTGTCGTTCAAGGCATAACTGAAGCCAGTGTTACACTTCAAAGCAAAGTTAAAAGTGCGTGCAAATGCATAAACATATATACCTTGCCTTTTTTCCCAAGCATCCCCAGTGAACTGAGATGACTAACAACTCAGTGACAGGTCAGCGTGCTGTCAAGCAGTGGTTCAGAGCAGACCCTCTCACCAGGTGGAGAGTGCAGCTGCACCACCCAGTTATGAGACCTGAAGCAAATTCTCCTCCCACCCTGAGCAGGGAGCTACAGCTTCCTTCACTCTCTTTGGTCTGAGGATTAGATTTGCCCTGCTATATTTTTTTAACCCTCTGTCTAGCCAGCTGATGATAAATATTGAAAAAGTCTGAGCAAGCTGCCTCATATCATAATTTCACAAACTGCTGGCCAGTCTTACACAGAAATGGAGGCTGAAAGAGAAACTGTTGGATTAAGAGCACATAAGAAATACAGAGAGAGTGAAAAAGAGAGAGAGAAAATGTCCTTTCTCTGTTTTACAGAAGGCTTTTCTTTTTTTTTCTTTTTTTTTTTTTATGGAATAATGAAAAGAAATAACTGAAGTTGTCAGAAATTTGGGTTCCATAAACATGAAAAACATCTTTCTTTTTCTCTGTTCTCCTTCTCTGTAGTCTCTAGTAGTAAGGAGTCCTGGTTACAGACATGAAATTATCTTGGACTTGCATAAATACATAATAAACAAACAAGACTGTCAGTGTACTCTGAGTAGAGAAAAGTTAATGATTATCATGTTTGTAGCTTGAGTTAAAATGAGAAAGCCATAACGACAAATTTCGGGTAATGTAATGACCATATCCCAGTGAACTATGAGTTTTCTACTGGGCATCAGGGTCTCCAGTCCCATTATTGAGTCACTTGGACAGGCTGCTTACAGGAGTGGGTATATGATGAGGTAGTTTAACTTAGCAGGACTGAATTTGATAAGTGTCTGTAGGAACACTAGCACAACTCTTTTGTTTTGGACAGCTGCTAAAGACCTCCCTCCTTAGTGTAACTCTCAAGAATTGTTATTTTTCCCATCTGTTTACTTTGAAAATCCAACAAAGTCTATCTAACAAGAAGCTGACATCTCTGAATTACAGTATGCAGCTTGCGTGTACATTGGTGCAAACTATCTGTTTACTTCGGTTATGTCATGTTGTAATAGATGGGTCTTTCATTAGCAGTATGAGAAATGGAAGAACCTGCCAAAGTCAAAAAGGGACCTTTGTCTTCAGATCCCAGATATTTATAGTAACATGTACCATTAACTCTAATACTGCAACTGGGGTACCCATCTGCTCTGTAGTCTGTTGCCACAGGTGTAGATTGTTGTTTTTTCTGACCTTTTACATATGCTCATCTAAACAACCAGAGAAGTATCTTTTTGTTTCATTAATGTTGTCAAGCCTGTTATTTACCCTGCAGCTAGATATTTGTACAGCAAAAAACTCATGCAAAGCATTAGTGAAGTACAAACAACAATTTCCAAAATCTAGCTTGCTCACTCTTCCCGTCATTGAAATTGAATTGGAACTCAAGCCTTGAAAGACAGAAGACATTGGAAAGTGAGCGATCCGTTTTGTCTGCTAGAAGAGAAAGCAATAGCCAGCTGGATGGTATCTCCACTGTTGCCCTAAAAATTATAATTAACTGATTAGGATGAGTGATTACAGATAGTGATAGGAAAGAGTAAGGAATAGCTACAAAGTTCAGATAAAAGGTGACATTGCATCACACTTTAGGCAGAAATTAAACCCTGTAGCATTTTTGCAAACACTGGCAAGCATACACCAAAAAGATGAAAGCTCTAAGCTCCAGTTTAGAGACCTGAGAAGTCTCAGGACTCTGCTAGCATAATATGTGGTTGTTTTCTGTGTGTCAAATCAGGAAAGGAAAAAAAACCCCACACAAATAACATGGAGGTAAAATGGAAAAAACAAGCATAACTCTTCAATCAGTAAAACTCTGAAAAAAAAAAGTCAGCATTGTGAAAGCATGGATAAGGAGATAAATGAAGTTATATTTTACAAGATGAGAAAACAATTATAGAATTGCTTATAGCAGTATTTTCTACTGCTGCTTACACTGTCATAACACTGAGAAATGATAATATATTGATTGCATGGGAACTGAAAAGTTTGTGTATCAGGCTTTGGCCTTGCTGATCAACACATTGCAATAAATGCCTGATTTTGATTAATTTGCTTGTGTTTTTTGACATTAAACTACAAGTAAGGATTGTGTCTTAAAATTACTGATATCTCTTAAACTTATAAAATATGTACCAAATAAAAACTGGAAAGAACTGCATCTGTAATTAGAGGACTCAAACTGGTATTTTATTATTTTACTTTTGGCACAGCCAGGAAGTGAAAGTGTCTTAATAGGCAGAAGCATCATAAATCTCTCTCAAATGTGGAAGGGCTTAGTTACCAATTACTACTTTTCAGTTCCTGACTAACAAAAAACTCTTCCAAAATAATCAGAGACGGCAAGAGAAATGGTGTTCCCATATTACAAAATCTGAAGAGTTAGAAGAGCAAGGCTTGTAATTCACAAACTAGTTTTTTCTTGTGATCTGCTGATTAGAACTTGACATCAAGCAAAAATCAAACAATTTCCAAGCATGTGGCTCCCAACCACTTGCTAGGAGCTGGTGTGGGGTTAGTGGGACATGCAGTTCTTTCTGTCTCTTGTGTTTTGAATTGTCATCCTTGCAGAGATAAATTTGGAGTGCTATCAAATGCAGCTTCACAGACTCTTGGGGATTTTTAACACTCAGGAGCAAAGCCAGCTTTTGGGAGTTGAGTCACTAAGGTTTGCTATATAGCACAAAGTAAGGCCTGGCATAGGGACAGTGGGAAATTCAACAAGGTAGGCATGACAGATATACAGAGGAGCCAAATTAGCCAATACTAAAGCATCAAATTAAGAAATAAAGAAAAATAAACCTCAAGAAAACATACAAAGAAGTGTCAGACGTACTGCACTAGAAACAGCTGCAAGTACGCAGTTTCCTAACACAACTTTTCTTTGCAGAAATGTTGTACATCTGTGATAGGGAGTAAGAATGTCCAGAACCTTATTCTAGTTAGATATATGAAGATGATAAATACAAAACTGCTTGAGCCCATAGGTTTCTATGGCTGAGAAAGGAGTTTCTACTTTTGGCTTCGGGAAAATACCAACAAAAGGAGGGCAAGGATAAAGCGATCCTTCTCTTGCATCCTCTATCTTCTGGTAACCAGCACCCTGGGGATCCTTCACAGAGATTTGTGTGGCTATTGCCATCTGTCCTATGGGGAAGCAGAAAGGGTGAGATTTCAAAATTGAGTCAATAACAACCAAAATGGTAAAGGTGACTTCTTAGGGACTCCATCTTATGACCAATTAAACAAGGCAAACCTAAAACAAAAATGTCCCCCTAATTAGAATGGTCATTTAGACACCAGGATGCCTCAGGATAACCTTCAGAAAAATGTGGACATGGGGCAGAAAGACCACCCAGGAAAACACTTTGATATTATGCTGTGCAAGGAATGCTCTTGGGACTCAGGACTGTGAGATCCCCTTTAATGACCTACTTTCCGTCACCTCCTTTCTTCAGTTATTTTTGAAATCATGACTAATTTCTGCTGCTTTGCAACTCATAATGGAAGGTAGCTAATTTGCTGGCAGTCACTTCAGAGAAAATTAATTCTAGGGCTAGTAGAATTAATACTGTGTTGTCTTCTGATCTCAATAAATTTGGCTCCTTTTCATATCTCCTGTTGTCTGGAAGATGGTTCATCACAGTTCCAAATTTATAAATCTTGTTACTAAGAGAATCTAGTAAGTATATATTCATGTTTATACATACATTTCTGTATTTTTAATTTACATGTTTAGAAAATACTTAAAGTTGGCATAAACTCACATAGAATATATCCAAATGACAATATACCGAGCAACACTCAACCATAATGTTTATAAAAACCTATATTATCTAAAATAATGTCTCTGTCTACACTGCTCTATTTCTCTGCCTGCAGAGCTAGAGTCTATCTGAAGGAATTATGGAGGACCTCCACAAGACAAATAATTATCAAAGCAATCTGGCTGAGGAAAACTGTTTAAGTGATGGCAAGCTGTTTCACACTGTGCTACATTATGTTTTACCAATCAAATGCCTCAGTGGTTAAAATTAATTCATTGAGCTCCACATGGATTAAACAGGCTAGAGTGCACTCATCCTCTCCTTACGCAAAAGGAGAAGATTTGGTTCAAAAGTTGATTTGCAATGTCAGGAAATGTTTTCTTCAATTAAATAATCTCATTTTAAAGTGAGTTCCATGCCAGAAAAACAAACAGTGTAACTTTTCTACACATGTGCAGTAGTTACGTGCAGGATAGAGTCTTAAGATTTCTGTAAGGCAGCGCTTGAAAGCCAGGAATTTTTATTTGTATCACCATCACAGGTACAGAAGTATCAGGCAAATTTTGGTTTCCATTGCATCTGTATACATCATAGCAAATGCATTTTTAGTGGACGTATACGGATTTAGTGATCATAACAGAGAGAACCCATGTATTTCATATTGGTATTCTCTGTGAAGAAGAATTAGTCCACAGATGTTTCTCCACACAAACTTCCTTATTTATATTCCTTATATGCAGCTTAATTCCTCACAGAAGTTTTTTTGTTTTTTTTTTGTCTGGTCAGAAATTAATTGACTGGAATAAAAATAGATAATTATTACTAAAAATAATAATAAACATGTCGTTCCTGGTCTTTACTGCCAAGAACATCAGAGATACAAGATAATCACACTCCCAAAATGGATCAAACAAAATAAGAACAGTATCAGTGTTAGACCAAAGGAAATTACAAAATAATACGTGTACTATCTGGTTTTATCTCAGCTTCAAATGCAGTGGCTAGGGGCTGGTAACGCATGTCCTAAAGTCATTGTAGTTACTGCTGATTTTGGCATTGTGTCAGGGAGTTTGGCATAGATAAACTGGACCCAAGGAAAATATTTTCACAGGGTTTTGTGATGGCACAGCTGACCAAGAATTATGAATAATCACTGCCGTCATCCCATCTGAGAGTCCAAGCAGCACATCATTATGCAGCTCACTGGATCTCCTGGGAAACTGAGAGTAGTGCAGCTTTACTTCTCTCTACAGTTTTGATCACGCAGCTGCAGCAACTGGCATGCAGTGGAAGAAGGCTGGGCATATTACTCTGCTATGACACATACAGCTGTGAAACAAAATCGTGAGAGTGTGACTCTGGAGGGGAGATGACCCAAGGAATTGAGAGAGGTCCCACAAACATATGCTCCAAGTTGCCATTTGGTCCCTTGCTCAAGTTTTTAGAGTGCACTAGTGTAGGGTTGTTTCTGGGTTTTTTGTTGTTGTTTTTGTTGGGGGTTTTTTGGTGGTCTTTTTTTGGGGGGAGCGAGTAGTGGAGGGATGAATTTAACACACAAAGTAGCAAGTCAGCACTCTGTTTCGTATCTTCTCCAAATAAAAATATCCATGATTTTCCACTACTTATAATGAAAAAAACAAAATTAACAGTTCTTAAAAATTTAGACAATGTAAGCATCTACTGTATCTATTGATTTCCCTTGATGTCCCTCAGGGGCAAAAAATGCCAGGGAAACTGATAATCTACCAGGCACTAGGTACCCCCACCAATCAAATCTAATGAGCTCTGTTGGAAGCTTTAGAAGACGGTGGTCTGGTCCACACCCTATTGCTCTGAGCAGGAATTCAAACATGCTGCCATGTCCTTTGCAGAGTTAATGGCAAGAAAGGCTTATAATACACCATGATTCCCTGCTGCTGATCTTACACCATCTTATCCTAGATGTGATCCCACTGAGGCCAAATATCCTGACAGAATATTATGTACCTGATGATCTGATTCTAGGGCTTCACCCATATCTATTCTGCAAACACAGCCTAGGAAACAGCCTCAGACATGATCCCTGATCCATTCAGGTGTTGATATTGGCCTCAGAGTGTGTTCTGGCATATAGTCAATGTCCTCTAGGAAGAAGCCTAATGGTGTTGCCCATATAGAGGAAGAGATATGGGGCCAGCACTGTCAGGCTGTAGAAGTTCAAGCTTTACTCCTATATCTCCCAGTTTTGGAATTTGCAGAGAAGGTTAAATATGGGCAATTATTAAAACACTTTGGATATGAAGCAAATTTAAATTTAAGTACAGGAAGAAGTTTGCATTCATATGACAAGCTAAATGTTGTAAAGTGGCCAAGCCATCCTCCAAGAATGAACACAAGCATTAATGAAAGCATCTAATCAATCAAGTTATGACAATATACAATAAATAATTGCAAAATTATAATGGGTTTTTAAATTCAGGTTAAAAATAATTCTGAAAATTTTTTAGATTTTCAAGACACTGTGAAATCTTTGGGTTTTAAAAAGAGATAACAACTTCTTCATGGAAACAAAACTAATTCCTGCTGGTGACTGCATTCAAGTTGGTACCACTGCCCTGCACAGGTAATGTCTCTGAAGCAATATCCCTCTTTGATTTTGCTTTGTCTCCTCTCAGAGGCAAAATCACTGAAACCATTCTGCAAGGACTAAGGACTGTTTTGTGCAGCACCACACCAGATATAAATAGGATGTTATTAAGAAACTGGCAGTGAACAGTGCAGGTAGTTGTGCAGTTGCCCCTTAGCAACCTTTTTCTCCATTGAACTCCTGTTTTGTTCCAAATGACCTGTTGGGTGCAGTAGGTACAGTCCTTTGAAGTTCACCACATACACACACACATGCGCTTTCCATTTCATTTGCAATGTTGACTCCCTGTTCCTACAGTTTGTAGAGACTGGGATTTGTTTCAGTGGTTTTAACTGGGCCACTACTTGTTCTCAGTTTCCTGTTGCTTTGATCATGGGTTTCCAGTTCTCCTCAAGTAAGTTGTATCCTCCAAGGTGGATTTTCTCCTTTCCTGTGCTGGGCCAAAGCATCCAAGTGACCTTTGATTTTTTTTCTTCCCTCTCTTTTTTCCCTTTGGCCTTTTTTTTGTTTTGTTTCTGACTCGCCATATGTGAGATAATTGTGCCCACAGGAATTCCTTTCAGAGTGCCTAAGCACAAAAGAAAAACACCCAGCCAGTTCTTTTTCTAGAGCAGTACAAACATTTCCTTAAACCTAAGTGTCTCAGGAGGGGCATTGACAGAAGGCTCCTTTCACCCAGAAAACCCGCTCTGTGCTGAGCTGCCGGTGAACCCTCAGCCACCTCCTGGATTTTGACGTCACTGATGGAGCAAAAGTTTTGCCAATAAAAGCAGTGAACTTCTTTGATTCCAGCTTTATGACAATGGAACAGAGGACTGGGCCAATCATGCTGTGGTGGGGTTTATTAATAGAAAAGGGCAGTGGGGGCCAGTAACTCTTTGGCAACTTTGTTCCTTTGACTACTGTCCCTGTGCACTACACTTGATGGATGGAAAACTGTATGTTCTCCTCTTCAGTGATAGCTTTCCCATGCTAATAAGCTCCCCAGTAAGCAGGTTTGGACTAACATTAGGAACTTGCACAGCTTGGGAAGGGCAAAGTGGATCTTAAAATCACCCATGTGATTTGATGGTTGCAAGGAACCATGCTAAGAAAATATCCCTGTATTCTGAACTCATCTTATTAAGGGAATAAATCTGATTTCTTCTTTGAGCTTCCCTCCCCTGTGGTCTGAACTGCTAACCCTCTGGTTTTAATAGATGAGTTATGTTCCTGGACAATGAAACAAAAATTTTAGTCCTATTTTCAGATCCCAAGAAAATTAATTGTGTGCTGTCCCCAGCACAGTTTCAGGATGTTTCTGTGTGTCACTGCACTAACAAAAGATGGATTTGATAGTTAGCTTATCAGGGGGTCATTTTTCCTGGGTTCAGCATGGTTATGTGCTGAGAAAAGGGATTTTGACTCTGAATCCAATTTGTGGAAAGGGCAGCTAGGCACTGCATTTTCTCCCTTCTCTGGTCTGTTACTATCATGGCCAGCAAATGACTGGAACTTGTCCTCCAAAGCAGGAACAATTACCATTCCACAGACCACTGCATAACAAGAGTGACAGAAGAACATCTGTTTTAGTGGCCAAGTTGGCTTTAAGGTGGTCCCAAATCAATGTAAGGAGCAAGACAGGTCAGAACTTCGCTGGAAGATAAGAAAGAAGGGGGGAATGTCACTTCACTAGTAAAGAAGCTGGTAGTGGGGCTAAGTGCCTCCTTCTTGCTCCACCAACCACATCATGGAAGGAGCTATAACAGAGAAGATTTAAGAGCTCCTTCCCTCTCCATTTTGTGGTGAAAGGCATTCTCAGTGCAGTCAGCAGTCACCTAGGCTGGGTGGCTATTCACATATATTGGTGGGTACCAATAAGGAATCAAGCACATGTACTACATCCTGAGCAGTACACTTCCTAAAGCACCTCCTGGGAAGGCTGTAGTCATAGAGGATACAAAGTTCCTGTACAGAAGAATTTTGCAACACAGTTGAGTATAATGTCAAAAAAAATGTCGAAAGAGCACAACTCCATAGGAGCTTTAGGCCACACTTGGGGTGTGATGTGTTTATTGCTGTTTTTATAAAAAAAGGAGATATTTTATTTAACATCTCCAGCATTTGTAGTTGCAGAAAACAGATTTCAGAAGAATTCCAGCTAAGAGACATTACAGATAAGAACACAACAATTTATTCCTCTCTTTGTCTGAGAAAGAATAAAACATCTATCCTCAGAAATCTACAGCTTTAGGTAACTACACGTTTTTGTAAGTGCATAGAAAAAAACCTGTATTAAAATATGATTTATTAATTGGCAGTTGTGGGGGGCGAGGGTGCTAAATGTCTAGGGATTTGGAATTTTTGTGGCATGGAGCCAGATGTATACAGATAAGTTTGATATATGTATGCTTG
>VWZF01003408.1:49097-59283 GCA_013396755.1 Sclerurus mexicanus | reverse complement strand
CCAGCGTCAAAGTGCGGAGGGGCAAGCCGCACTGTGTCTCCCCCCACCAAGAGGGGGGCCTCCAGATCGTCCCGATCCCCCCTCCTCACCCTGTCCAGGAGGGCCTTTGGGGGGCTTTGGGGCGACCGGGGCCATCTTTAGTGAAAAAGGGGGGAAATAAATACAACACATGACCTCTGTGAAAAAAAAAAAAAATAAATGTACAAGTCTGTCGCAAAGAGCTGGAGCATATTCCCAGGAGCCGTCCGGAGGTTTAGGAGTTTCGCATCTTCCGGGGCTGCCCCCAGAGACAGGGTGCCGCTTCTCGTGGGAAGGAGGAGAAAAAAAAATTCAGGCCGGAGAGGGAGGTGGTGAGTTAATAAACTTCAGACTTGTGTTCGCGGCACGGTTTAGAGACATCTCTCTTCCCTCCTCTCCCCGTTCCCCATCCAGAGTTTAAGTTATTTAAGAAGAAAATAAAATAGCTCTTGATGTCGACCTCACAAGCTCTCAACGAACAGCCTACAAATCACACCGTTATTCTCAGTTTATTTTTAAGGCTATTGTTTTAAAGGGAGAGGAACAGATTCCTCCATATGGAAAACACTAACGGAGAATTAGCCTTACTTCTTTCGTATGCAAAGCTAAAAAATAATCACCAGCCCTTAAAATGTGAATTTTGCTCTAAATAGGAGCAACATCCCTGAGAAAGCAGCACGGAGGACTGCTTGCTGATTAAGTCGCACCGTTACCAGTTTCAGGTGATCCATGAGATGACGGAAGACCGGGGCCCTCTTTATGTGAGGGCTAGCAGGGGCAAAAACCAACCAAAACCCCACCAAAGAACTCAGACAAAACAAAAACCCCACAAACTTGGAGAGAGGTGCAATTACTGTGGTCTTAAAAAGAAAAGCTTCGTAAAATCCCATCGTTCCCTGTTCTGGCAGGATAAGCCACAATCAGGATTCGATTGGGATAGGAGTAGGAGAGAATTTCATGTTCTGCAGGAATCGTCGTGACAAGGTTGGGCTGGTGCAGAGTCTTCATGATCAAATCTCGCTTTCCGAACAACTCACACACCGCATTTCTTGAACTACGTTTTCGATATATTGTCCTAACTCAAAGCTACAAGCCATCCTGTCTCAAACTCATTTCCATGGATTTACAACATAATCCTTTCTACTATTTCCAAATAATCCTATTTACATTTTGTTCACTACTAAGACGACTACAGGAGAATACCACCAAAAGTTACAAAACAGAAGAAAAAAAAAAGTGAAAAGGAAAGAAAAGAGGGCTGTGGTGTGTGTGTGTGTGTGGAGGGAAAGAACCCACAGACCCAGTAATTAACTACTATTTTTTATGTAGAAAAATTGATGTCACTCGAGATTTACAGTTCGTACCATTCATAAAATACCTCTTCGAATTAGTTTTGAGGTCCTAAGGCAAGCTAATAAAAGAAAGGCAAGCAGAGAATTTTTCCTCTTTAAGAGGTTACTCCTCTTTACAAAGAGTTAGTATTTTTCCTTTTTACTCTTTCCCCCTTCCCTTTTACTCATCTTCTCCCAGCCTGAACTTTTAAAATTATCTTAGAAACAAAAAACAGCCTCTGAAATATGAGAAACTGTGGAGTTTAAATATTGTATGGGGAATAACCGACGTAGCTACAAAACAAAAGAACCGGGTCTGCCCTCGATCCCCAGCTAACACTCACGCAGGATGCAAGAGTGTTTCACTGGGCGAGTGACATCGACGGCTTTTCGGTAGCACTGGGTCCCCGGAGGCCCCGGCTGGGGTGCGGCCTCCCCTGAGCTTGGCCGACCGGGATGGCCTCGAAGGGTGACGGTGGGGACACCCCTGGGAGACTTTGGCAGCACTCTCAAGCCCTCGCCTGTTGCTGCTGGGTGTGTGGGGAGGGTGTGTGTGGGGTGCTGCTCAGGACATTCCTTTCGGAGGGTCAGTTGAGCCAGCCTCCAGTACGGACAATTACGACCTCGTGTTCCTACAGCGCCTGGAGGTCGCGACTTGTCTTTGAGCATCTTTCGGTCACTCCCGTCCCAACCCAGCAGGTGCTCCTCAAAACGGCAAGAAAGATAAGAAAAAAGGCGAGCAGCGGCGACTGCGTTTCCCCTGGTAGAACCCCGCCGCCCCGGGGGCGTGGGCTTTGCCCTGTCCCCTACGTCGTGACTGGTTCCGCTCCGCGCCGCTCCGCGCCCCTCCGCTCCCGGCGCTGCTCTGCGCGGACTGGGGATGCCATCTACCGGCAAGGAGCGCAGGCTGTGGCATGCCGTGCGGCGGGACAGGAACGTATGCTCAAAGCAGCCCCCAGGAAGGGCAGTGTTGGGCACGAGCCCCTGCCCAGGGACTGAGCGGGACCCCGAGAACCCTAAGGAAAAGAAGCGTCTCAGAAGGGGACCTGAGAACACCGCCCTCTGTGGAATGGCTGGAACTTCCACGAAAACCTTCCCCACCTCCGACCCGGGGGTCTCCATCCACACAAAAAACCGCGAAACCAGGATTCTGTGGGCTGTCTTCCGTGGTTTACTGCTAGTTGTGAAAGATGTTACATAACACGCACCTAAAACCACAGTAGCACAGTAGCCAGACCAGGACCATTTCGGTTCATATGGTGTGTGCAGGGACACAGGGCAGAAGACAGACTGGGTGGACCTGCCATCACTTCCCCTTGATGTCTCCCTTATTCTTGGAGTATCCCTTGGGACTCCCACAGAACCTCAAGCCGCACATCTTTCAGCTAAGGAGTCTCTGTCCAAGAAGGGCACCCAGAAGCTCATGCTGGGACAAGGGATAGATGTCTCCATGTACCTTCCCTGGTCCTTTATTCAAAATCAAAGAGCACCCTAGGCACCATTTAGGGCATTTTCAAACAGCCACACTTGCACACTAGCTGAACTGCTTTAAGTTTTCTGGAGCTGACCCTGATCATGCAGCAGGATGCCCAAAATTTCTTCATCACCACATAGGTCAGGTGTCTGGTGGTGTTGGGTGCCCCAGGATAATTTGTTGAGTCTTTGTCTAGGTGCAGCCAGTGGAAATCAAGGCAGAGCCTGGTCACCAGTGACACATGCTGGAGCTGAAGAACCTTCCTTGGGCCTTCTCAGCTTTGAAATTCTCCAGCACCAAAGGCTGCAATCCTTCACACTCAGATCCAAGTCTTACCTGCATAACCAGACTTCCTGTTCTTATATAAAACCATTTCTAGAATAGTTTTCTGTGTATATAGTGCCTTGAGTCTAAGATCGGACTCAGTTCTGAGCTGCTTGTTCCTTGAAAATAATAAACCCTCCTGTGATGATCTTGCAACAGGATGGTTGTGTCCGTGACAGTGACAATGGCAGTGACAGTTATGGTCTTCTTTATCCAGTATGATAACAGTGGCCACCATTTTAGCTCCACTTTTTGGGGGAGTTATCCCCCTCTTCACTTGCCATGTATCTTCGGGGAAGGTAACACTTTCTTTAAATCTTCTGCAGGGGCTGGAATTACAATGTCTGTGTGACCATGACGCATTGGTGAGGATTGGCAGCAGTCACCTGAAAAACTGAAGAAAAATCTGAGGCTTCCAGCCATGCCCACTGCCAAAAAAGAATTTGTCCCCCTTGGAGAAGACTCCTCTTCTCCTCTTGTCAAACATGTTTTTCTTCTTGATCAAGTTTGTTTGCTTGCTTGCTTGGTGTTTTTTTTTTTTGTTTGTTTGAGTTTTCGGTTTTTTATTTTACTCAGTTCTGTAATTTTTGCAGGTGAGGTACATTTGCTCTGACAAGTGAAAATCACTTCTTTTAGGACTCTTTTGGCATTTAATTTCTGTAAAATGGGATTTAATGTTCTCACAACTTTCTGAACTTAAGGAGTGTTTTTACCAATTTAGACCAAGACCAGTCTAGCACCATAAGTTGACTTAACATCAGCCAAGACTAGATGTTTAGGGAAGAATATAGGAACAGAGCAGGTTGTAAAACTGATTCCTAGCTGACAGAAATCTGTGTGTTATGTTTGTTTGTTTGTTTTTTAAGTCAGTGATAATATCTGAATTTAATAGTCTGTGATGGATTTTCTTCTGTGAATTTTTTCAGTCATCTTTTGAAATTATGTATTTTTACACCACTAAATATATTCTGTAGTGAAATGTTCTCCAGCTCTAACCATGTATGGCATGAAGTGTCTCTTTTCATTCACTTTAAACAAGTCACCTGTTCATTTATTCTGATGTGCTCTTATTTTTTCCTAGAAGAGAGAAGGAACATTTGTTGCTAAACAGCTACTCCCTGCTGTTCAGGAATTTATAGATTTTGTCACAAATTTTTTCATTGGTTATCATTTTTCAGGCAGAGGCGTTCTGCTTTGGAATCAATGGATTAGCATGAAAGTAATTCTGTACTCCTGACAATCCTTGTATTTCTCTCCACCTTTCCTTGTTCAGCTCAGGCCTATTACTTTTGTAATCAACCTTTCAAACAGGATGAGATGCCTACATTTGCTTTTCTGGTTTTAATTTCAGTTTATTATTTCTACTCTTTTAAGCCAGTGCCTATGCTTAATGCCAGCAGAAAGCTAACAGATTTTCAAAATGGAGCACTGGATACAGAGCTGATACAGCAGAGTACTTTTCATATGAACAAACTACGTTTGTTTAGATTATTTTTAATTTCATTGCTTCATCAACTACTGAAAAATCTAATGTTTTCCACATAAGCCCTGAACTCTTTGTTGTAGAAAAGCTTTAGCAAACTAGGAGGGAGATCCTATAATTAATATCTCAACTATTTGAGATATTTTCCATTTCATTATGTAGAGATGGAAATAAGCCCCTAAGGAGTATGAAGCCATTCATAAATGCAGTGAATATTAGCAGGTATGGTCTTCTTTGATTCAGAAATCCTTGAAGATAAGCTATACTGTGAACAAAGATAGAAAAGATCATTTTTCCATCTAGAACTAAGTTGGTGGTGGGTTCCTGACAGGACTTGAGCAGAAATAATGGCTAACTGCTGCAGAAGGAGGAAGGCCCTTATGTTGTCCAGCCTTCCCACCTCTGGCCACTTGCGCTAACCACTTCCCTTCTGCTGAGCACCAGCTGGACCAGGACGCCTAGAAAGAAGTCAACTTCAGAATGAATCAAAACTTTGCAGCTGCCACAGCATTAGTCAAAGGTAGCACACTGACACCTACACTTCTAGAGTGGACCAAATTCAGTCTTTATTCATCCTGGGCTAAATGTGCTATCCTTGAGTGGAATTATGCTGATTTTGTGTTATGTCTCAACAGCATTTCTGACTTGTAAGTGTTAACTGTTTAAAGACAATCCAAAGACCACCGTCTTAGCAGAGTTCAAAACATTTCTGTGATCATGACTTAAAAGGATCAAGTCCTCATGAATTCTGTGTATAGGATGCCTATAGGAATAAAGTGTTTATTTCACTCTCTGACATCTGTACGTTATATTTAAGGTACGACCTTTTTCACAGATAGCCAGTGAGGAATACAGTGACTTCTGACTCTTGCCTATTTTCTAGCAAGATCTTTGTTATTGGCAAAGGCTAACAGGTAAGCCTTTCTTGGCAAGCTTTTACCAGCTCCATTGATGTGAACTCCTAAGCATTCTGCAAAGCCTGTTTGAACAACGTACAGGGAGGGCAGGGAACTCTTGATATAGCACTTCTCTGACTACTCTACTTGGCCTCTGCAGGGTGTTACAGAGAAAGGCATCCCACAGGTCATGAAAAGCTCGTGATGTGGCTTGAAGCTGAAGTATTTTGAGTTGCTGAGTTTAAGAGCTACAGGCATAGTGAGAAAAGGACACTGCTGAGGAGCATGCTCTCTTCCTTGATACTGAATTTTATTACAGATCACTCCATACAATTGAGCAGCACGTGGTACAACACATAAGATGAAAACAGCACTGGACTTGAGTTCAATCTTCCCGGGCTCCTAGTCAATGTTCATATATTTAGTATCCCTTAAAAAGTTATGGATTCTTCTATGAGTCTTATGTCTAGATATCTTGAGGTGATTTCTTTTCTTTTTGTCTCTCTCTCAACACTTTTGCTCCTCTACCCCATAATGCAGCTATTTCCTCCATTAAATTACTAACATACATGGATATTTTTCCAAATAACTTAGTGCTTCCCCCCCCTTACGTTCTGCTGTTAAACACAGCATTTTCCTGAACAAATGTTTCCAAATGAGATTCTGAGTATCAGATATGCCTGAAAACATATCTGAAAACACATATTTTTTTCCTTGTTGTCATTGGCAATCAGGACAAATATTGCTTCACTATATCCTGACCACTTATGTTTATGCCCTGTGATTAGTTCCGTGAATGTGACACTAACTTAACAACTCTCCTCCACATACCCTCTTGTTACTTATGTAGTGCGAGCTATGACTTTCAGAAGAGCTTTACCACTGGCATTTTGACAACAAATGTTGTCATTCTTCTGCCTTTAAACTTTCACATAATGTAGGAGATAATTTTACCAAGTAACCAGTTTAATTGCCTTTTTCCACTACTAAGCTGCATTTGTGCAGCTAATGAGCTTTTCTTTAGCAATGTATATTCTTTGATGATTTTGAAATCATAACTTTCACTCTTTTTCAGAACTGAAAAGATGCCCACTGAGCTCAGCTTCATTTCAGTGCTACAGCCTTCAGATCTGTTTCATTTCTCAAGAGGAGCTCTCCTGCTACAGCTAAACTGATGTTTAGGATTAGGTTTTTCATTAGGCAATTACACAAAAATAACTGAAGAAAACAAGACAATATTATTTTAGCATTCTAAAATACTTTTTCTCTGATGTAAAGTTTGGTTTTTTGAAGGTCTGCTGTTTTGAGATCCATTAAATGTAACAAAATCTTAGAGCCCCTTAGAGTCTTGAACTGCTTTAGTTCATTCCTGATACAGCTCAGTGATGTGGTTTTCAACACAGTTTATCTTCAAAATCTCACACGAGGGAATATGAGATCATACCTCTAGATCAGTTAATCCTAAACTGACAGCTGGAACAGTGTTTTCTACAGCTTCTATCTTGGACTAATCTTTCTGTGACTCATTTTCACTTCAGTATTTCATCCTATTTTAACATTTTGCATGTTTGTAATTATCATTTGGCCTAGTAATTCTAAAATCTTTCTTGTATATTGATGGCAGACTGTGATAGATCTGAAGCTGATTGATTTTTACTTTTAATAGCTTGCAGTGATTTTTTTTTTTTTTTAATCATGGCTCTCTTCCCTTTTGCCACAGATACATTGCCAGTTTCATGCTGCTATAAATTTATAAACGTTCTTTTTAATTCCTAACAAATACTATCTTCCCCAAAGTATCTCCAAATACTCTCTTCTCCTGAATATGCTTTATGTTTTCCTTTCTGAATTAAATATTGGGTTTGCAAGTTCAGATAGAGTAATATGGGCTTCCCCTCCCATCTTTCTGCTCAAACTCATTCACTGCTCCAATTTTGCAGATATGCCAGACCAAATTTTTGGAGGTTCCCCACCATCCTTTACAGTTATTTGATCATCCTCTAATTTTCATCTGTGATATATCTGCTTGGAGGCACAGGTTGCTCTTCAGCAGCACGTTCTGAATATCACTTTCCTGAGACCTTCTGTCACCACCAGAGGGAGTAATTTCGGGGTTATCATTAATTTTCACTAATTACAAGTCTCAGTTTTAACAGAGATAAGAATCTTTTGTACAAATTATCACTTAGTTCTGGAGCAGTCAAGAGATAACATAGGAGTAAATAAAATTTACAGACACATAAAAAGCACAGCCTTGGCAAAGCCTTGGCTCTGAGGATTACTAACAAGGAAGACTCAAATCAATAAAGAAGAATAAATTAGTTATTAACATAGTCTTGCAGAAAGAAGATCAAAAAATAGTTTATTGATGATATTTCAGAGAAGAACCTCTATAAAAAGTATTGAAATACAGGATGAGATGGCAAGGTCAACAGTATTTTTACTGACGCCAATAGGCTCATTGGTTTCAGTTGTGGTGGTTGGAGCAGGATCATGGAGCAACACGGCTTCTCCTCTCTTTCATCACTCTGTGAGCACGTGTAGCACTGATGGGAATGCCAGGCTTCTTCCCCTATAAATCCGCTCCTGCGGTCTGCTATGCAGCACAGGTTCAGACCCTGCAAAGACTCCTTAGCTTTCTGTTGAAGCCAGACATGTGTGTTTCTGATGACTGTGAGATTAGTCCCACAAGACTCATGAAAGAAAACAAACTCAAACACTTTGGCAAACCTGTGGGGGACTGAAATTGTAGGCTGTGAATGATCTCTGCCCTGAAGAACACAGGCTGGGGAACAGGATTTACATATGTTCAAATGCAGCAGTAGCTGCCTGAGTTAGGGCCTGGGAGATGCACGTTTGGCCCTCAGGACAGAATTCGGATAACAGAAAGACAAACAGTCCTGGAAAAGGGCACATTAAGCCCTCAGTGATGGAAAACACAGCTACAGGAGAACAGTTCTGAGGGGTCCAACGAGGGCATGCAGAAGCTGTCCAGTGATCAGCAGCAAGCAGCCACTCGTGGGTGCCTGGTAACATAACAGACAAGGCAAAGCGACAATGAAAACACCTGAGGTACAAAGAACATGAAAGAGGACAAGGACTGACACACTGGTGATGGTGGTAGAAAAAGCCTCAGCAGTTTGGCTGCACGGGAGCGATCAGGAGCATCAGGGGAGTGGTTCACCTAAGAGGCCCCACTGTGGATCTCCATGACAGCCCACCGGGAGGACCCAAATTGCTAGGGGAAGTGGGGAGAAGCACAGCCATGGGCTTGGGGAAGGGGCCTACATTGCACAGGTTAGAAAAAACCACAGTGATTACATGTTTGCTAGAAACAAAAAGATTAAATATGTAATTAGTGAAGCCACATCTGGAGTACTGTGTCCAGTTCTGGGCTCTTCAGTACAAGAAAACAAGGAACTACTGGAGAGGGTCCGGCTGCACAAAAATGATCAGTGGATCTCTTATGAGAGACTGAGGGAGCTGGGCCTGTTTAGTCTAGAGAAGAGAAGGCTGAGATGGGATGTCATTAATGCATATAAATGCATATAAGTATCTCAAAGGCAGGTGCCAAAAGGATGGTGCCAGACCCTTTTCAGTGGTATTCAGACACAGGATAAGGAGTAATGGCCATAAACTAAACCTGAACATGAGGAAGAACTTCTTTACATTGAGGGTGGCAGAGCATTGGAACAGGCTGCCCAGGGAGGTTGTACAATCTCCCTCTCTGGAGACATTCAAAATCCACCCAGACATGCTCCTACGTAACCTGCTCTAGGCATAGGGATTGGACCAGATGATCTCTGCAGGTCCCCTCCAACCCTAATGATTCGATGATGCCAGACTGGGGATGGTCACAGCTGTGGCAGAAGAGGCTGTAGGTGGCAGGGCCGGTAAGAGAGTGCCAGAGTGAGGCAAGGCATGGCAAGTGCCAGGTCCTGCACTTTAGCCACAGTAACTCCAGGCAGGCTGGGGCAGAATGGCTGGAAAGCAGCCGAGCGGAAAAGGACCCAGGGATGCTGGTTGACAGTCGACAGAAGAAGAGCCAGCAGTGTGCCCAGGTGGCCAAGAAGGCCAAGGATGTCCTGGTTGGTGTCAGAAATAGTGTGGCCAGCAGGATCAGGGCAGTGATTGTCCCCCCTTATACTCCACAGTGGAGAGGCCACACCCTAAATACTGTGTCCAGCTCTGGGCCCCTCACTACAGGAGACATTGAGGTGCTGCAGGACATTCAGAGAAGGGCAACGAAGCGGGTGAATGGTCTAGAGCCGAAGTTTTATGAGGAGCAGCCGAGGGAGGTGAGGGAGCTTCTCCTGAAGAAGAGGAGGCTCAGGGGAGGCCTTATGGCTCTTGACAACTACCTGAAAGGAGGTTGTAGCCAGGTGGCGGTCGGCTGACAGGACAAGAGAACAGAGTCGTAAGCTGCACCAGGGCAGGTGGCCATTAGGAGGAATTTCTTCACAGCAAGGGTGATGAGACATTGGAACGGGCTGCGCGGGGAGGTGGTGCAGTCACCACCCCGGAGGTGTTTAAGAAAAGACAGGATGTGGCTCTGGGTGCCGTGGTTTCGCCTGCCCGGCTGTGTTGTGTCCCGGCCCGGACCCGCTGTCCCTCCCCTGCCCGGCTGTGTTGTGTCCCGGCCCGGACCCGCTGTCCCTCC